>PVIR01024501.1:0-25875 GCA_004026965.1 Petromus typicus | reverse complement strand
TGAGTCCTAGCATTGTATGTTATATATTGTGAAATAGAAAATGCTCAATGTAAAATAAGGTGAAAGGGGACAATGTTGAGATTGTAACAAAAAAGTAAGGAAACAAATTTTATGTATATGGGGGGGTGGTAGGGTGTGTAGGGCTATGGGAAAAAATGAGAATTAAGTTGTGTCTTATACTGGTACAAATCCCCATTATCGAGTGCAATCATGATGTGTATATTTAATGTACCAATAAAGATTAAAAAAAAGAAATAAACATCTTTTAAATACCTATCAAAACTAGAAATGATAATATAAATAGGTTAGTAGAGATCTACATGTGCCACAACAAAACTAATTTTGTATACTAAACAATATCTAATATTTGCAAAACTAGAAGTACCCGCTTTAAAAGATTGTCTTTAGAACTATAATTAGAGGAGTTTTAAATTCATTACAGGTGAACGCCAAATGTTAACCATTCTGGAAACCAGTTTTGAGCCAAACTTCTACCAAGTCAGTGACATCAATTTTTTAACCAAAGTGACATTATTAGATCATGTTCTGCTTCTTTATAAGTACATTACACTCTGATTGCTTTTCTTCACAATTTTCTAAAGTAAAACTTAGTCTCTGGTGATGAAGACATATTCTTCTGACACATCTTTTGAAAATTGTGTGTGTACTCCAGCCAGAAAATATCTCAGAAACAGAGTTCCAAACTCCTTTTGATTCTATTTGATGGAATAGAAATCTCCAAAGACGACTGCTTGCAAAACGGTTCCTACTAGAGAATATTATGTCAAGTGAAATAAGCCAGACACAGGAAGGTAGGTATCTCAGTCATGTGTGGAAATTTAAAAAAAGTCAGCCTGAAAATAGAATGGTAACTAATAGAGTCCGGGAAGTTGACTGGGGGAAGAGGGCAGGAAAAAAGAGGATGCACTTGATTGGCGTACACTGTTGTATCCACATACAGAAAATCACACTGAACTTCATTTGTGTGTACAGTTAATACACATCCATAAAATGATGGCCCCTTTAAAGCACAAATTTAAGTTTAAATGTGTTTCAGTATGTTGAGATATTATTGAAAATAGAGTTCATGTGCCATGTTGAAGACGTGTGTTCTTTTTATTGGGAGAAATAATGTCAATATGCTTATTTATGTAATGGAAAATTTGTAAAAGAATGTACAAATAATGACACAGAATATATTAATGGATTTTAATTCTGTGTGAAGAATTATATATGGAAGAGGAAATCTCACAGTGTGATAGCTTTCTTAAATCTTTACATATTTTATATTAATATATATATATACACACACACAGAATTATATTAAATCTTCAAATTACATGCACATTAAAGGATTATCATTTCTACCAACTAAAAAAAAATTAATGAAATAGCAAATAGAATTTTTATTGTCTCCAAAAAGTGAAAACCCTAAAATGTCATTAGAAATGTTGTTAGAGGCCAGGGATTTTGATCTCAGGTAACCACATAAAACAATGCTGAGCATGGAGACTCATGCCAACAGCAATCAGTACCACAAACCCCAGAGCCGGGTGTGGTGGCTCATGCCTGTAATCCCAGCACTTGGGAGGCAGAGGCAGAAGAATTGCTTTGAGTTCAAGGCTGAGGTCAGGGCCAGTATGAACTACAAAAGCGAGACCCTGTCTCAAAAAAAAATGTTGTTAGGAGATTTTCATGCATATTTTATTCATATATGATCAAAAATTTTTATTTAACCTTAATTTACCTACTCTCTAGTGTAAACTTTTATTAAGTGATTCACAAAATTAAGCCAGATTTGTAGCATATAATGCTCACATTTTATAAGAACTTTTCTCTAAAAGCTTTTAAATCTTGAGGTCATACCCTTGAAGAAATAAATGGAACACACATGTGAATAACTAATAGATTCTCTCTTGTGACAACTGGAAAGTGTAAATGAGGAACAAAATGTATAATAGATAATGTAAAACAGGAGATAAAAAGTCCAATGAAGAGAGGAAAGGAAAAGGGGTTTGAGGGAAAATAAAGAAATATATAAAAATGTGGAAAAACAGAAGCAAATTTTTGTAAATGAGGAAAAGTAGAAAGGTGGATGGCTGAGAAAGGGAATGAGGAAAACACCAGAACTAAGATATATCATCTGTTGATACAAAGTCTCATTGTTGAAGGCAATCATAATGTATACCTAAAACGTACTTATAAACTTAACGGAAAAATAAAATAATAACACTAAAAAAACTATAGGCGGTAATCACTTCCATAGCAAAACAAAGAAGGATAACACAAAGCCTAAACAATTTCTATGGCCACTGGCCTCCAAGATAAACTTTTAAATCTGTTGTTTTTCTTTTGTCATAGATTTAGTTTAAGTGACCATACACTCTGAGTTTTCTTCCACCATTGATCTTGTCATCTCCATAGTATTTTATATCATATCGTTTTATCTTAAGTATTTACTGTGACCTTTGTATACAGTCAGTGAACACTTCAAAGAGTTACTTGGAATATCTACTTCCTTTCTGTTCCAACAAAATTCAGCTATATTCTTGATTCAAATTTATATACAATCCATTTCTTCATCACTGAAGAGTTTTCTTATAGACATTCCAATAGTGCTTTGATAAATATCATAGTTTAGTCACTACTCTTAGGTCAAAGAAGAAGACATCTCATATAGACCATTTCATTTAAAATTCAGCTCCACAGTTCTGATGTTTCCAAATTTCCCCTTACTATTTTTGTGAAAAAATCTGGATCAAGAAAGACAAAAAGCTACTAAAAAGAGATGAAGGAAAACCAAGACTGTATTGACTAGCTGGCCCAGTGGAATTAAGCACTCCTTAAAGACCTGAGCCCCCAAATGTAAAATACAGGGCATTTTTATATCATAGCTTAAGTTGGATGAGCTTGCTATGGGTGAAATGGAGTTTTACAGAAGCAGATAATGTAACGGTCTTGAGTTTAGGGGCTCTTTTTAGGAACAGGGCATACACATAGCATAATAAGACTATGAGCTAACAGAGAAAACATAGCAGAATATGTACCAATAAGTGTTTAAGTTAGCCATATATATATACATATATATGTTAGCCATATATATACTATTTTTATTTATATATTTATATACAGACTTATATTTATGTATATTTTATGATAGTTTACAATGATTATGTGAAGTATCACTTATGAGCAGGAGTTGCAGAAATCAGAGAAAAATAAGGGCTTATGAAAATTTGTAAGGCTTGAGGGCCTAAAAGTTTAAAATTCTGCATTACTCTGATTTCACCATAGGTCTTACTAATTTCTGAAATCTCTCTGGGAATCTTTTGCTTGTTATTTGCTTGGCTACTGGCAAGTTTTTTACTATAAAACTCTAACAGACTCTTTTTGTTGTTCAGTTTGTTTATTACTATCATAGTATCTAGCATACACATTGTGATTAAAAGAATTCAGAAAATATTTAATTTGTTTAAAATTTATTACAGCAATAGCTACATTACCATTAATTTTCCCCAAAATATTCCCTCTCATTTCAAACACTCTATTGTTTTTGTAAGGAAGTAGTTCTGGAAGTTCTCCTTGGTGCATGTCTTTAGTTGCTATTTGAATGTCCTGAATCAATTCAAAACATGTACCTTTCACAGTTGTTTTGACTTTAGGAAAGGACCAGAGGTCTCACGGTGCTAGATTTTGTAAATGAAGTGGATGAGAACACTAGCCTGTGGCTCCCAATCTGAGGAGCCTGACATTAACTCTGACTATCTAACGTCAGTTCTTTATTGAACAGAAGCACCCCACTCGGGGCTGGAGCAGAAGACCTTCAGTTAAGAAACAAGGACAACTGTATTTATAATACATTTTACTTGTTTGTCTCATTCAACTTCACAAGCCTCAGAATTTACACATAGTGTAATTCTTAACACTTCAATAAAATGACAAATAGAATTCTAAAGTTTCCATTTATTTTTAATGTATTCCTGAATATTTGACCCTATTTACTTTGAAGCTTGTGATCCATATGTCCCCTTATTTTTAGTAATTTCATAAGTAAAAATGCAAGAATATGTAAATAGAATCAAGATACTAGAAGTTAAAATTTTGGAATGCATTGTTTAATTTAAATCACTCTATATTAATAATGAATGAAGTGAGTTGTTATATGAATGGACAACTAGCTTTATACATTCCATGACTTGTTTGTTTTAATACTTTTTTGGTCAGCTGGTCTAAGTAAATTAAGCACAGTACTAGGTAGATATGAAATAGTAGGTTATTCCCTTTACACTGAATTTTCATAAGCTGAAATGAGCTACAGTTAAGAATCAATTATTTCAAAAGAAATACAAATTAAAAAATCAATATCTGGCTTTCCTTGCATAAGGAGAATATCTAATAGCAGCTATCAATAACTAGGGCAACTTCTAACTTGAAACATTTAGCAGAAATGACTTCAATTACTATCTCCAAGCATATTTTAGTGCTTCTTTTCCATCTGATTACTCTGAAAATTTTTCAGTACAGAGTCAAGTTTTTCAAAAATGTAAGTCACCATAGAAATCATTAGGAAAGAGAACATCTGCTGGAAATACCTCACGAAGCTAAATTTGAATTTAGGTTTAAGCATGTAACAAGGGTAATTATCATATTATGCTCATCCTTTTGTTTAATGAAACTAAAGTCAATAAATATAGGTGTTGTGTTTCATTTTTAAGGACTCTAAGAATGTATTATACTTCCAAAGTGTTAATCAGATTTTACCTTTAGACTCATTATAATAGAAAGTATATTTGTTAGGAAATCAATAGCGCAAAGAAGGAAAAGGCTGCTCCTGCTCAAGAGTAAAGGACAACTGCTGTTTCAATCACCATTTTAACAGCAGTGTTTGCACTCAAACAAAGAAAGGCTAATTTTAAGCGATTGTTATCTATGCATAAACAAGGTCTTAAAGATGTATCTTCCATCCCTTCAGTCTTGAATTCCATCAACAACATATGTCTGTGTCCTTGAACATAAAAGATCTGCATTATATTTTTTGAAATATGCTATACATTTGGAAATTTCTGAAAATCAGATTAATCTCTCATCCAGTACAAATTAGTAAAGTTTCTCAGTGAATTCAAAAGAAACAGCATCCAGCCAGAACTCTCATGTGTACTATTTTTTCCAAGTAAGAGGTCATTTGAAATTTGAGGAATATTTATTTAAAGGAATCCAGAAATGAGCTTCTAGTAATTAATTTCAATTTTTAATGTTTTCTACTTTTACAGTGAGATGATGTAAAATGAGTTTTGAAAATGAATTAATGTGTTAAATAACTGGGCAAATGACTAAGATAGATACTAGCTCCAAAAAGAGCAGATTTTTAGACTTATCTGCACAGAACAGAGTCTCCTAACTTCAGCACTGTTAACATTTTGGGTTGAATCATTCTGGGTCATAAGGAAAGGGCTGCTGTGTATATTCAGAATTTCCAACAATATTACTAGCCTCTAGCTATGAGACACCAGTTGCACCTTCCTCCATCTCCCAGTTAGAACAATGAAAATATGCCTATAGCCTTACACATCCTGAAGATAAGAGCAAAAATCATTCCCATTTAAAATCACTGTATACTGTGGTTTACTGAAAATATAGATCATTGAATCCAACCTCTAGAAAATAAGATCCATTATGTCTGAAGCAATTGCTATTCTACCACCTATATGGGTGTTATTCCTGTTGGTAAATCTTAGACCCCATTTTAAGAACCATCAGATAGTTCTATGTTTGTTAATTTGCAAGCAACAATGAGAAAAGGAGAGATGTTCACAAAAAGTCCACTAAGAATGCAACCATATGACCTTGACAGCTTTCTTTTCTGGCAAATATTAAAAGACAAACAGGAGAGCCATGACTCACTTCTTAGTAATCAGAAAACCTTGTACTTTTTTCAAGTGTCACAATGTACAAAATATTCTTATGATTTCTCTCAATATCCTCAAAGGAAAATAGGCAAAATATTTTACAAATAGGCTTTTATAATCACTTCTGCCTCATAAGAATTTGAATTTCTAATCATTGTGACAATGGGTAATAGCACAACAAAAGTTAATCAACTCTTTAAACTCCAGGCTAGTCATCCCAAAAGGAAATAGAACCCAACCATTGTCTTACTTAAATTTATATTTTCAATGAGTCAAAATTCAAAACTTAGAACTTTTCAGGGCTAAAAATTTAGCTCAGTGATTCTGGCATCTGCCTTGTGAGCACAAAGTCCTGGGTTTAATCCCCAGTAACTACATATCACAAAGCCAGGTGTGGTGACTCAAGTCCACCAACAATCATTACCACATATCACAGTGCTGGGTGAGCGTGGTGGCTCAAATCTATAATCTCAGGCTTAAGCCTGTAATCCCAGCACTCTGGAGATGGAGACAGGAGGATTTTTGACTCAAGGATGAGCTCAGGACCAACCTGAACTACAAAGCAAGATAATCTAAAAAAAGAAAAAAGCTAATAAAATAAAATAAAAAGCTTAAAACTTTTCAGATCTAAACTACATTTGTTCAATGATCTTCAAAACTTTTATTCAGTAAGTATAAGGATATCAAATAAATCAGCTCACTACAAATCAAGCATTAATGAATTCTGAACTCTGCTACAAATATATCTAGAATTATATGTGAACATATGCATAATTTTTTGAAATAAATTTTGAGGGTTTTATCAAATAAAAAGAGTACTCATTCAATTTAATGTATTTCTTTACAATATAAACTGTATCTATTAGAGTTATTATTGTTTTCAGCAGTCACATTACTCTTTATCTAGTTTATGGTCAAATTTATTCTCTTTTCCATGCTGTTCTGTCAAATGTATCTTACATTGTGCAACTGACTTTTTTGAGTAAATACAGAATTGTGCATTTATTTCTGTCAAATTTTTCTTCTTGATCAACCAAATAACCAAATTCATGACACGGTTAGATGTAAATTCTCTTCCAAGCTTGATATAACCTCTATCTTTCTTTTTCATCTTTTCTCCAATCACTATTAAGAGTTATTTATATTTCTAAGCAAGATGGAATCATGAGGACATGTCAGGCAGATGGAGCAAAGCCATGAATAACTGAATGGATTGAACCAAAGTATAGTGTCTTTAACAGCCTATTAAATAATGTCTGAGGAAGTGGTGTGCAAGTATCTCCCTAGCAACTCGCATCACCTCTCTTTCTAGCCCAGACTGAGACTTATCCTCTAGTCTATGCAACTAACAGGGTCATTTCCATTAATTAACTTCACAAGATGTCACTACCTTACATCTTCTCTTTATTTGTTTGAGCCATATACTTTGACTCCAGAGCAATTCTGTCCTTGCCAGGTAAAATTCTACTGTCCCTTCAATGTCCAACACAGATAGCTATATTCCTCATAAAACTTGCTGTCATTTTCCTCTTTATTAACCATCCTTTTGGAAAGAATCTTCCTTTCTACCAAATTCTTCTAGTAATAGATAAATAAATCATTCAAAATACAGTTCCCAATGGTTCTTTCTTCATATGTCAATCTACTAGACACAAAGTATGATTACTTTTTCACTTGGGATTAAAGTTATACTTCATGCTTGAACATTACATTCAAGAACTAGAAAAATATGATATAGAGCTACCACAAAATCAAGTAGCTTAGTAATGCAAATTATAGTGATAATTTAAAAGGTGTTTGATACAAATAGTACACTGATAAAGAAAAGAAATAAAGCCATGTATCATCTAATCTTAATTTCAAAAGAAAAGTTCAATCAATGTAATGATTTTGGAAACCATTTCCATTTTCCTGAAATTTACATTTCTAGTTTCACTCTTTCAGCTCCAAGGTATCAATAGAGGAAGCAGAGTTTCAGATAGAACATATCAAGAAAGACACAAAGCCTGTAGTGGTTACAGATGGAAAAGTAGGTCTAGGCCTAAATAGCAAATTGCTTATCCAATCCTCAGGTCAGTAATACATTTCAAAGCCATTTGACCTAGAATAAGCCTGGGGAGCCTACCTCTACTCCACTGAAATAAAAACCATTTAAAGAGACTAAGCAACTGATTCCCCCAAAGATGCCTTTAACAAAAAAATCATTTAAGTTAGATAAAAGATAACAAAAGCTCAGTACTTGAACCACAAAATATGTACTCTCTTATGATTCTTAAAATACAATTTAAATTGAGAAAAGCTTCCAGTGAAATCCTGAATTTTTCTATTGAAAAATTTGTACAGTTAATTTATCCGAATTCACCCAATTTACCTATTAAAATAACACCAGTCAAATACATTTTAACAAGCACTGCAAAATATCTATGTAATAAAAAATTGTTTAAAGAACCCAAATACATGCATTCCTTATATTAAGCAACACTCAAGGGAAAAATTCCTGTTTGAATAAGAATATAAAATATGTGTCCATTTTCATTACAATAGCATATTTACTTTATTAAAATCAATTGTCAAAGAATCTTTCCCAAATGAGAATACAACCGAGATGGGGCTGGCGGTTAAAAAAAATTAGATGTGTTCATGTATATGTACCAATACTCCATGATAAGTGTAACCACTATGGACTGCAAATATGTACTAATAAAAGTAAAAATAAATAATTTGACATACACAAGTAGAATCAACTATAAACGTAGGCACATGTTTGTCTTAACTACTTGCTCATCACTAATACACAATACCAACACCTACAATTTAAAGGAGGAAGGTTTGGTTCACAGTTTGTAGAGATTTCAGTTCATGTTGGCTAGTTTCAAGGCAGGGCAGCACGGCAGAAGGGCATAAAACAGGAGAAACAGGGTATGGTAAATCAGACAGGAAACAGAGAATCTTTAAAGGAGAAAGAGGGAGAAAAAAAAGCTTCTTCCCACCAGGCTTCACTTCCCAGGATCACACTCAGATATTAACTCAGCAGTGGGCTCATTTTGTATCACACACCTATGATAATTTCACCTTCTAGAAGCCCCACACATAAGGCTTTAGTGGGACATGTAGATACAAACCAGGGCAATATCCACAAAGGCATAGTTCATTACTATATGTATCTAGGTATATACATATGTAAAAGTATAGCTCATATAAATGTGACCGAAACACATAAACACCAGCACATGCCATTGTATTGTGACATAAAAGGCACATGCTGTAAATCCAGTGATTTTCATTTTAAATTTTCCATCTATGATTCTAACCCACTCTATACTTAGTGATCACCCCATTTCTTTAGAATTTAGTTTGTCAGGTAAAAAAGAGATATGACTGAACTATGTGAACTATGGTCCACTGTTAATAACATATTTATAATTTTGTGTAATAAAGACATATAAATGAGCAAATTGTATCTTAACTGCAAAAATTTCAAAGGTATTCTCAGCACTAGTCCTTTGGTAAGTTAAGAAGAAAATGTTCAGAATAAGACCATAGCCAACCCCCAAATTTCAACAATTTCTTTGTAATTCCACTATTTATTCTACCTTGTACATTCTAAAAGCATAGAAAATTAAACAGTTACTCATCCATTGAACACATCATATTTGATTATTTGGGGCAAAGGATTACTTCTAGGTAGTGTAGATGCAGTGATAAACAATACAGACAAGCCCTCGTAAATATCCCAGATCTTTTAACTAGCGAGGGAGACAGATAATAAATTACAAGGCAAGACAAATATGGAGTATGCTAAAAACTGTGGAGGAGTCTGAAGGAGAGAAAGGGTGATGGAAGGAAGCTTCTTTGAAAAATGTGTGACTTTGAAACAAGACTAGATCCCAGGCCAGTAGTGAACAATGGAAAATGTGGGGGTGGGATACAAGTGGAGAAAGCCAGGGCACAAGCAGAGTGCAGGTGTGATGGCCATCAGGACATTTTTTAAACTTGTGTAAAAGACTATTTAAAGCCACTCCTTGTATTTTGTTTTTTTTAAATTAAGGTTTGGGGTAGCTCTTGACTCCTATCTGTTACCCTTCCCACAGTCCCAGTTGCTTACCAAATCCTCTTAATTTACATTATAGTGGGCATTTACTGGTTGAATAAAAGATGACAGTATAAGAATATCATATTACTAATATATTTAATTCTTACAATTTTCCTTTTATTCAGGCTACACTACTTTTTTATTTATTTATTTATATTTTTTTTAGGTTTTTTGAGACAGGGTCTCACTTTGTGGTTCAGGCTGGCCCTGAGCTCAGCCTCAAATTCACATCACAGCAATCCTCCTGCCTCTGCCTCCCGAGTGCTGGGATTACAGGAGTGAGCCACCATGCCCAACACGGTGGTATGTGGTACTGGTTGCTGCTGGGCGTGAGTCTCCACGCCCAGTATTGTATGTGGATCCGGGGGATTGAACCCGGGTCCTTGCGCTTGCAAGACAGGCTCCGGAACCACTGAGCTAACTCCCCGGCCCCCAGTCTAAACTACTTTTATCATTCTAATTTATCATTTAACTGAAAGAATATATAGATTTAGCAGGTTGCAAAGAAATACAGTTAAAGGGAAATATTCCAAGCAGCACATGGGCCTCCCATCCCAGACACACGGCTACTGCTTCCTAAACATCTGTCCATTCTATCTTTTTGTTATGGTCTGTGCCTAGATGTTCCCCCAAACCTTCATGCCATCGTAGGTGGGACATTTGCAGAGGTGACTGGATCTAGAGTGTGTGACAATAGGATTGCTTCATGGTGCAATGTTAGAGTCAAGGAACTAGGATTAAAGGTGTGAGTGCTACCTGTCCTATATAGTCTGGATAAGATATAAAAGCAGAGTTGTGGTCGACTATTGCTTGCTTACTCCATCCTACTGCTTGCTGTGTATTGTTTCTCCTTTACATCCCTTGGCCATGCCACCCTGCCTGGGAGCCAATTGACAATGGACTGAAGCCTCTACAAACTATGAACCAAATAAATCTTTGCTCTTTTAACTTTGGGTATTGAGCAAGGAGAAAAGTAATCAAGCCACTTCATCTAATCAAGACATTCTTCGATTTTGGAAAACATGAACTCTCATCTCAAGCTGGGAACCAGGCCTTGCTCTTCTGTATCAATGTGAGTTGAGTTCCAAGTGTAAAAAACATTATCATATTTCAAATGCTTCATATAAAATTTTCTAACACTTAATATTTCCAATACTTAATAGAAGAATAACATAAAATATGCTCTCAATAATTTTCATACTCTATGTTGAAATTGTAAAATTACTGATATGTGAGGTTAAATAAACTATGTTATTGAAAGTTACTTTTCCTATATTATGGAGGATAAAAGAAAGGGAGAGAGAAAAAGGATATAACTTGATGAGCAGTCAAATAGCAAAATAAGGTTAATATCCATAAGAAGCCTTTGTGTTTTAGGAGTAATATAGAACTAAGAACACTTAAAGTGATTTTTTAAAATATATTTTTGAGGCAGGATCTCGCTTTGTAGTTCAGGCTGACCCTGAGCTCAGCCTCAAACTCACATCACAGCAATCCTCCTGCCTGTGTCTCCCGAGTGCTTGGATTACAGGTGTGAGCCACCACACTGGCACTGTGGTATGTGGTACTAATTGCTACTGGGTGTGAGTATCCATGCCCAGTATTGTATGTGGTTTCCCAGGGATTGAACCTGGGTCCTTGCACTTGCAAGACAGGTGCCAAAACCACTGACCTAAATCCAGCCCTTAAAATGAATTCTTACAACAAAGAACACCAACACTTTGTAATAAATATGTTTAAATGTTCAATAAAATTTTAAATTGCACAAAATGAAACCAAAACTATTGTTAATTTTTATCTTGTGTTTAGAAAGATTTATATAATAATTAAAACTATTTTAAATCTTTTAATTGATATTATTGATACATTATTCTTAAAATGTGCTCAGAGGGGGTCAGGGATTTAGCTCAGTGGTTTTGGCATCTGTCTTACAAGCACAAAGGCCTGGGTTCCATCCTCCAGTAACCATATACAATACTTGGCATGGAGACTCATACCCAGCAGCAACCAGTACCACATACCACAGTGCCAGGCATGGTGGCTCATGCTTGGAATCACAGCACTTGGGAGGCAGAGGCAGGAGGATTGCTGTGATGTTAGTTTGAGGCTGAACAAAAGCCAACCTGAACTACAAAGCGAGAATCTGTCTCAAAAAAAAAAAAAAAAAAAAAAGACCAGAAGAAAAAAATTACAAACTTACTTTACAATCACATGGAGTGGACTCTTGAGTTACAACTGGCCTGACATTGAGCAACTTGGGTTATGATGAGAATTTTAGTTTTAAATTATAACTAAATCTTGGGTTGTGACCAGAATGCCAGTCAGTTGTGATTCTAGAGAATCTCATATACAGATTTAACATCTAAAGAGTTCCAGAAGTAACATTGCAACATTCTCTCCTGTGTGAAGTTCATTGAGAAATCCTGGGCCAATGTCTGTTTAAGGACACTGAGATCTGTCTTTCTATATGAGAGAGAGACACTGAAGGCTGTGTAGAGAAATCTGGGTCTTCAAATGACCAATGCGAGTTGCAACCAGCCCTCACGAAAGATCTGAGTTCCTAAGGGGCCACTGTACTTTTCATTTGCTGTGTATTTGCCCCAGTTACAGTGAGGCTGAACATCAAAGATGTTAGAATAATGGTTCACAGATGCTCCAGCTGAAAAAGGAGAAACACCAAGTAAAGGCTACTTTTCCTGAATCATTAGTTCATTACTAAGCAATTTCAGCCTATAATAACTATTGTTTCTCTAAAAAAAAATGTAGTTTCTAAAATAAGAAAATTGGTCTAGGGATTTAGCTCAGTGGTTTCAGCATCTGCCTGGAAAGTACAAGGCCCCAAGTTTGATCCCCAGTACCACATACTACCAGTACTGAGAATGGTGGCTCATGACTATAACCGCAGAACTCAGGAAGCATAAGCAGGAGAACTGCTGAGAGTTCAAGGCTTGCCTGGGCTACATAGTGAGTTCAGGGACAACCTGAACTACAAAGCAAGAAAAGTCTAAAAAAAAAAAAAAAACCCAGCAAAAATTAGAAAACAAAGATATAGCTAAAAGAAAAACTTATTTGGTAAAAGGGAAAAATTTTAAATATAACACAATATACCATTTTAGAGAAAGCTAAGTTAACCCAAGATATATTACATAACATATTTGACAGCTCATTTGGCAATTAAGCAAATGATTTGTCAAACCTATAAAAGGGAAACATTCTGAAGAGTAGGAAGTGTTCAGAGCATGGCAAGAAAAATACTCTCTGCCCAACATAAAATGTGGAGTGGGTCTGCTGGGGAAAAGACGTAAAATGTAGTGTTACACTATGCATTGAACTTAATCCTGTAACAGTATAGTCAAAATGATAACAATCCACAAGATACACTGAAAACAGCAAATAATGTATAAAGCCTGAAGCTGGGAAAAAATATGCTTCCGTTTTGGAGTAATAAAACATCCATTTTGTACAAATTGTTTGGAAGGGGCAACGAGAAACATGGCTCCCTGTTGTCTTAATGAACATGAAGCTGATTACACCGGTTTTTCCTTCCACAAGTTTCTTTTGCTTCAGGCTAAGCAAGTTCTTAGCTCAGGGTGACACTGAATGAATGAAGAAGCCCATTAAAAATCAAAGAGCTGTCAAGGACTTGTTGAAGTTTATATTGCCTCAGTAACTTACCATCTTTGTAAAGAGTTAGGGATAACTTTAAAAATCAGAGCTAAAATGTCAAATTGCCATATTCTCCCAGAGGATATTGTTAACCATACCTATTCACCTTAGAAAATAATCCAAGGATTTAGGAAGTATACAAAAAAGTATGAACACTGGAGGGTTGAAGTGAACTGTCTTCATTAATGTATCAGGTAATCATCTCCAATTGGCTGAGTTCACCTTCTTTTACTGGTCAAACGCTGACTCTGAACAATCCAGGTGTCAGTCACTGTGCTAGAAGCCAGGCTGCCTGGATGAAAAAGATTCAATTGTTTCCTTCATATACCTTAGCAGATGTATGAACCAGTCTGAGCAGATTGTCAGGCTAACACACAGTTTGGTTGTTGTTCCATTGATTTGGAATTGGTTTTATATTGATTTGGCAGACAAATTCTGCAGCCTGGCCTCCATGACTCCCAGTCTGCTCTGCCTTCATACATACAGTTACTCATACCCGCTTAGTCTGTGATGTCTTCTAATGCTTGGGACAAATAAAAGGTTAAACTAAATCAATATCCTTCATTCCTATACTGTTTCATGGCATTAGTAATCTAGTGCCTGCTAAATCTTTTCTCTTGAACTTCAGGTCCCTCGTTTCTTTCCTACCTCCTATTCTGTGATTTCTGACAAGGAATTATTTGTATGAACACCAGATTTCCAGTCATTCTGCTATCCAGTGGGTGTAAGCACCACTGATGAACATCTGCATGGCATAAACTAATCGCTGAGCCAGGATATACATACATGTGGACAGAGAGAGAGAGAGAAAGAGGAGGAGTGCTAGAGTCTAAATTCTATCAAAGTCCCCAAAGCAATTTCACAGTTTCCAGAATTCTATACTCTCCTATTTTTCTACTACTTCATTTGTTCTTCCTCAGTTTTACTTGCTGATACTTTCTCATGCTCCAATCATTGTAAATATCCCAGAGGACAGTCCTTGGAACTTGTCTCCCTTCGCTGTATCATTCTCTTGCAGCCTCTTGGTATTATGTACTACGTGGTCTCTCAAGTCTTATGTTCCAGATTGGATGTTTCATTTAAAATCCAACTGCCTACTTGACTTTGTCACTGAAAGCTCAATAGGTATAATGCATTCAAAATTGAGTTTTTAATCTCCTTTCCAAATCTGCTTCTCCTTCAGTCTGTTTATATTCCAGCAATGGGATTCATCAACCCAGGGACTCAAGTTCTCACATGGCATCATTTTTCTTCTCCTTTGTTCTTTTTCTTTTCTTTATCTTCTCCATAATCCTCATCACTGTAACATACTATATCCTTTACTTACTTATTTTGTTGTTTGTCACTCACAACTCTAGGAGACAATTTAATATTAACTCTCCTTTTCCCCAGTTCTGTGACCTCTGTTCCTGGTTTAGGGCTTGGTACCTAGCAAGCACTCAGTAGGTAACTCTTGCACTAATAAATGGAATAGTGTTAACATACTCCAGGAACTTATAAATGCTTCATAAGAAAAATGATTGACTACTCAATCATCCTTAAAATAACAGATTCTGCAACCATCTCCAGCATTCCAGAGCAGTTTCTTGACCTTGTATTTCCTCTACTACCTCAAATCTATCTTGTTTATTTTTCTTTGAAATCCAAATTATACTCCCTTGTGGAAATCTGAGTGTAAACATGACCTCAGAGACCATAAGTAAAGCAATAAGAGAAAGACAAATGTTGGCATCTTTACCATTATCATTAGCAAATTACTGATAAGATAAAAGATATCTGGAAAATTCTTGCCATAACAAATCATATGTATTCACCAAGGATGAAAAATCTTATTAACTCTGAAAAATCTGTTTGATTCAGGCACTGGGATTTTTTCTTTCAAATACAATGCTAATACTGTATTTGAACATTATAAGAAAATGTTTAAAACTCAGATTTCTATATTATTCTGAAAGATTGTTAGATCTAGTGATGTTAGCCTGAATTTATACACAACAGTCAACAATAAATCTATTAAATGCTCAGTCCTGATGGAAAAGGTTATCTCCAAATTGTGACAACTGCTGTCTTACCAAGTTTATTAATTCCATTATCTTTTGGGTTCCTGTGGCCACATGATTTTGGAACTCTGGTCTCAAAGCTCAGTTTACTGCACTTAGATCTAGTACTAGACCCATATTGCTTAGTACTATAAAACAAAGATGAAAATATATGTTAAAATATTACTCCTCCAAGAAAGAGGGAAGCTGTAGGGTGAATGACCACTTAAACTCAGGGATTATAATTTTGTCAGCCAAATCAAGTCAAAATGCTAGGGAGGTAATGTCCTTGCATTATTCCATAAGCAAAGAAATGAAATAATTCATTATTGTCCAGATCAGTGAGAAGTAATGATACAGAAGGTAGGGGAGTGAGTCTCATTATTTTCAGGGGAGTTTACAGTGAAAAAGCCTGTTTGTCTCACATTCAGTACACAGAACACATTTGGTGACAGATGGCCATTCCAAGTGCTGTGGTCTCCCTCAGTATATAATGAAACATATATAAACCTTCTGTTGCACAGCATAGACATGAGGCTTAAACACCTGTTTCAAATTATCCTGATACCATAAACATTCTTGGAGATTGGAAAGCCCTCTGTTTTAAGAAAGTGAAAGGGACCTCAGCCAAATACACAAAATTGAGTAGGCTTGAGTCCAGAAAGCAGTTAAAAAAAAAAAAAGTAAATTAATCCAGTAGCTCCTGGAAAACAGATAATTATAATAATATTACCAACTAGGAATATAGTTAAAATCTATTGTCTCAGAAGTTTTGTATATTCTCAGATTAGTACGTAAAATAGTATTATATATTTTATTTTTCATTTCTCTCAGGTTTTCTTTCAATAGGTTGCCTCTGGAATGTTCCTTGCAGCAAAATTTTCAAGATGGTGATGTTTGATGTTCTTATGAACACAAAGATTAGTGACATACTCTCATATGATTCCTTTCTGTGCCCAGCAAATGACTGAGAACCTATATTATACTTAAGAACTAAAGCACTAACATTTTAGCTTATCTAGTAACTCCATCAGAAGAAGAGATGAGCATTCCTGTCAGTCTGCAATGAAGCTGTCACTGCACATTCCTGTTTCTTCAGGGAAACATCTGCCTACTTGAGACTCTCCTAATGAAGATCTGTCAAATCACTGAAGGGCTGCATATCATCCAATAATTAACCTGGAAAGATCACTTGCCAATGGCATCGTGCCATGACAAACAGATGCTTTTCTGTTACCTAGCTGAAAAAGATGTCAAGAGTTCTGAAACAGTCTGCTTGCTACTCTGTGGATATACATTCGACATTTAATAAACTTTTCATTTTGCACTGTATGAGAATCGGAGATCATTTTCAGCTTATTGACTGAGTGATCAGATCATTTGAAAAGCAGACATCTTTAGAGTAATTTCGTGATGACTTTAGAGTAATTATGTGAGGGCTGCATGTAGCTTGTCAGAAGGCATGTCAATTGACTTTGCCTTGTACATACATGGCACATTTTATGAGCACTGTAATGAGAGATTTGCCAAAATACCCACACACCAAAAAAATTCAGTACTAATAAATGAATTTTTGTCTTCTACACAAATATCCAGCATTCAGTTAATTACAGTGGCTCAGACTGTGTAGATTCTGAAAATCCTGTGCCACAAAGCAAATGTTTGAAATAATGAAGCTTGCTCTACCAATGGCAATTTCAAGGAAATAAAATAATATTGACTTAAATCAGTGGGTACAAAGCACTATACTTTATTTTGGAAGTCCAAGAAATGTGAGTTTTGTCTTTATAGTTGTTACTTCTTAGCAAACTTAAGGATTGTGTTTTGAAATCAAACCTCTTTAGGCATTTATCTGTTAAAACTTGAGCCCAGAGTAAGTATCTGTGTCAATAATTTTTAAAACTCCCTATTTTTAATTATTTTTTCTTTAAAATAATTTATATCAGTTATTAAAGAAAATTCAGAATGTATGAACTAAAAAAATAGTACCTCTCTCACTGTATATTCTTATTCACAAGATCCAAACAGTGAACATATATTTGTATATTTCTCCAGAAACTGTAATGTCTATAATACAGATGATGCTATAATCTTTGTCTGTTATTTAATTATGTTATAATTTCTTACTATATGAAGATGCTTCTACTTCACTCTATTTAACAGATGCATATTATCTCAATAAATATTCTCTTACTGGTGGTCAGTCCGTTTGCAGAGTATAATGGAGCATAGCTGCTACAACAATGTTGCAGTGAAAAAAAAAAGAAAGAATGGCTTTCTGACAGTGCTGCTTAACACGGAGTTAGTTTCTCTCAGAAGCTATGATAAGTACCTAATATACAAGTGAGTAGAGCCAGAGAAGAAATCTGGGAAGGACTAGTGAAAAGATGCTATCTCTGATTGCTTTAATGTTCTTCACTTTTAGCACCAATTTAGACACAAAGAAAGCCGTTATTCCTAAATGTTCTGTGTGATCTGTTTCTGAAGGTTTTAGCATAGTTGTTCCCAGCAGCTAAAGATTTTCATAACTCTTGGAAACAGTAATACATGAAAGCTTCAAGAGCTTTTCTCTCTTCATGTCTGTGTCTATGTTTCTCTGCCTCCTTGTATCTATCATCTCCCCTCCCCCAAAAACCCTTGGTCACGAAAGAGAAAACATAATGCAGCAGTAGAGCGCTTGCCTAGCATTCATGAGGTCCTGGTTTGAGCTGTAGAACCCCATAAAAAATAAAATAATAAAAGCATATATCTCTTATATATCACTGGTCATGGGAAAAACTAAAGAAGTTAAATAGTATTTTGGCACACAGAATCCTAGATGGTGAAAATCCCATGATTTCACAGATATTAGAAGATAGATACAGTCAGCTTACCTCCAAAATGACCATCATAAACTAAAATCAGAAAATATTTTTTTCTTATTTAACAAAGCCCTCTCCTTGTTTATAAGCTACCTATTAACATGTTCTGATCTTTATAAATGAAATAATTTGAGGAGATCTTGGGGAAAATTAACTGGCTACTGTGAGATTCATTTGTAAATCAAGGACATTACCTTGAAAGATTCTTTCTTATCTTCTTCTTATCTTCTTCAGGCATCTTGTGACCTTCAGCCTCACCTTTTTTTAGTTTCCAATGTCAGCAAGACAAATTCAGAGAGAGAAAGCACTAGCAAGTGCTCCTTCTACCAAAAGATGACTCTTATCTGGGTTGTACGAAGACTCTGTAGAGTCATTTGTTTACTGTGAATCCAGAACTTGCTCTCTTTATAACTGTCACTAAGTCACTGAATCTTACTATTCTTTTTACACACATACCATCTCTTAAATGTATTAAACCAGAGAAAATCTGTACAGTTTTTCATACCATAGAAATAAGATAAACAGTCTGGATAATCCCGAGTTCATTGACTTTGACCACTTTACTCTATGCATGTATACATCTGTGTGTACTTTTTTCCCACTTTCTAATGATTTCCTTTGGTAAATACAGTTCTTACTTGCTTCTAACATCTCTTAAACCTAACTGATTCGTATTTGTTTTACTTTGTGGTGATTTTCTTTATTCCCCATTTCTCCAGTCTTGTTTCAGTGTCTCCTTTCATGATATCATTTGCTATTTAAAGAAGCTGTGTATGTATAATTCTTCCTGTTCTGTGACCTTCTGTGTACCCTACCTATGAAGTAAAGCATAACTCACAAACCTTGCCAATCTCCCCCTACAAAGACTGGACCATTTGCTTATCCACTGAACTTGTTTGGAGAGGAGATGAGAAGGAGATTTGGCAATAACTGACACAGAAGAGAAAGAAACCACTATAACACTTCCAATGCATGATTTTTGAGTGACAAAGGAATAAATCTGTATTAATCAATAAGTACTAACAGTTTCTAAAACTACTCAAATAATTGTAATGTGTTATCACATTTGAACTGGTGCTTGGAGTATAGTAAAGTGGCCACTTTTTAAAAAAAAAAACAAAACTTTTTTTGAGAAAAAAAAATCTATGTCAATTAGTAATTTTCCTTAAATTTCATAAACAGTTTAATGCTTATAATGCAAAGGAATAAAATGACTGGGTATCATTGGATACTCACTGAGATTTTGTGATATAAGAGAACATATATGCTTGGTCTCCGCTCCTGACTCCTGAGGCAGAGCTCCCTAAATCCCCTGAAGATAGGGGCATCAGGAGAGTCTTTTGTTCCAATATTTGGCCTTTGGCCCTTGTTTTGGACACAAAGCTCTTAAAGCCTTTGTAATTTCCTGAGTGGTAAAAGTTCTATCACAGATCTTCTAAATCCCTTGGAATTTCC
Organism: Petromus typicus; assembly: GCA_004026965.1. NCBI lineage: Eukaryota > Metazoa > Chordata > Mammalia > Rodentia > Petromuridae > Petromus > Petromus typicus. The sequence goes on along the minus strand of PVIR01024501.1, from coordinate 5,855 downwards.
TAGGTGATAAGAGAATTTCCGTTCTAATGAGGTGATTCTCAGTGACATCCCAGATGGCTTCTGAATGAAGGCTTGTTGCCAAGAGTCTACTGTAGGAATGGAACTGAAACTCAGACCCATTGTCTGACCTCTGTGGAGAGCAGAAGAACTAAAGACTGAGATCCCAATGATAAATGGTATCATATATTTCTAATAAATGCTTATCTAAAAAAAATCATTAGTAGTAACTTAATCACACATAATTGATGAAATCATAAAGCATAAAAAGATAGTATTTGGAAAGCTTTGTTTTGTTCATTATTTATTACTATTATTGTTATACCTGTTAGCCATAAAAATAAATAGGATTTAAGATCATATTTCTATACAGAGACATTTAGTTATTAATAATTTCCATCTACTTGTTTCCTACCTTTGATCCTTTTACTTCTCCCCAGCACTTTTTCGAGTCCTTAGAGCCCCTCTTTACTTCTTTCTGACCCTCTTTCTCTATACCTATATTCTCTTTTGTACTTGTGCAAGATTGTCTTAACTTCCTGATAGCTGAATACATGGAGGAGCCTGAGAGGTGACTGCTGGCAGAGGGCACAGAATTTCCATGATTCTCCCCATGTACCTTGTCTTGCACATGTCTTCATCTATATCCTTTGTTATTCTTGTTATCATAAATGTCTCCCTATGTGACACATTCTAAAAAATAATCAAGCTTTAGGAAGCATCATGCAAACCTCAAAATATAAACAGTTGATGAGGAATATCTTTAGAGGCTTGTAATTGGCTTCTAAAGTGGGAACAGTTTTGTAAAACTGTGCCCTTTACCCAGGAATATGATGTTATTTCCAGGTAGATAGTGTTAGACCTGAATAAAATTTAATTAGAAGATACCACAACTGGTGTGCCCTGGAGAACTGCTTGGTATGTTGAAAATTCCCTTGCATAAACATGCATATTAGGTATTAGAAATATTGTGCTGAATGTAGTGTGAGAAGGAAAAAAAAAAAAAAAGAACTTTTGTTTGTCCTATGTCTCTTTGACAGACAGTCATTAATACTTCAGGTAAATATTAGGTGTCCATATTACAGTTGAAAAACTGAGGCTCAGATGACTTAATCAAATCTGACAGGTCCAACACTTGTCCCAGGATTACAGCACCCAGAATTCATGCTTTTTTGCCTGCACTGTTATGTTGTTACGTTCCAAAGCAGAAGGTCAACGCTCAATGGCCTCAGTGCATTTTAAGCTTACAGAGGGTCCCAGTCATGGGATTTTTTTATGTCGGGCTCCCAAATATCTCTCAGAAGATAATTGAAGAAGTGAAGCAGTTCTAAACAACCACAGAATTGTATTTTACACAGAAAAACCACTCAATCAAACAGGCTTTGTTGTTTTTGACATTCTGATAACAGAAAACAATCCCTTTCTTTTGTGGGCTGCCTGCCACATCATTACTAAGTTTCTCATGCCACGTCTCTTCCACTTCAATTTTACCCTAGGACACAAGCACCTCGGCATGGACAGTTCAGCAGCATATCAATGATGAAAAAATAGAATATCCTTTAAAAGAGATCGGGATGAAAAGGATTCCGAAAGGCTTGTTAGCACATCCATGAATCATTTGCTTTCAGTGGTGTAATATTTTAGACTCACCCACTCAAGCTGACATCAATTCTGAATGGTAAGGTCTCACCCTTGCTATGAGGACAAGTTCCAATGCCATTAGTCTCTGTAATGCAGGCTGAACACCAGTGAAACTGCTGCTGCCACGGTTGGATAGGTAGAAGAACTTTTTTTATTGGAAATTATTAGCAGTTTTTTTAAAGCTTTGATTGCATAGTTTAACATAGCCTGATTAGAGCTATATCTAGATCATATTACTCTGAGTTCTCACAGAACCACAAATATCTGAGACTCAGCATTACATTTTCTATACTCAGTAGAGGCCAGTAAGCCCTACCTCGAATCTTTTACCATTTCATCACAATTCAATGGGGAGATATTAGCACATACTGAATGGGCTGGGGAGTTAGCTCAGTGGTTCTGGCACCTGTCTTGCAAGTGCAAGGACCCGGGTTCGATTCCCCAGTAACCACATACAATACTGGGCATGGAGACTCATCCCAGCAGCAACCAGTACCATATAGCACAATGCCAGGCATGGTGGCTCAAGCCTGTAATCCCAGCACTCGGGAGGCATAGGCAGGAGGATTGCTGTGATGTGAGTTTGATGCTGAGCTTGGGGCCAGCCTGAACCACAAAGTGAGACCCTGTCTCAAAAAACTTAAAAAAAAAAAAAAAAAAAAAAGTACATACTGTGTGGATTTATTATAAAGATCAAATGAGGCCTGAATTAAGTTAAAGATGACTCAGCATATTATGTAGTCCTTAGTAAAACTCATCAACACATTTTTGTTCAAATTTTAAAAATAACTTACCAAAATGTCCTTTAAAAAAATGATGACTTTATTCATATATTTTATACATGGATTATGATCACATTCAACATTGAGAATTTATACCTGTACATGACACATCTTGATTCTCATTTTTCCCCTTTCTCCTACCCTCTGTACAACTCCTCCATATACAAGCCATATGCAAATTTTATGCTTTTTCTTAATTATTGATTTTTTTCTTTCCCTTCTTTACTTCACCTACCTTTCCTTTCCCTTTAGCATGTTTCCTTCCTATCTCACATTATCTATCAAAATATCCTTATTTAAAGACTTGGGATGCAATTTTTTCTTATAAAAAACATTCAAATAAACTTTTCTACCTTAAACATTCATTTCTGTAAAACAATGAGAAGTATAGAATCCATTATTTTCTCTTTACTCTAGCTACCTGAGATCTCAGAATTGTTTGTGTAAAATATATATTGGGAATTAATTTTTATTAGTTAAGGTTCACTGAAAGATCAGGATGAATTTCACACACACACACATATATACATATATATAAAATATATGTATGTATATGTAATATATATGGGCAATGAGGAAGACGAGAGCACCTCCACAAAGTGAAAAGACTTCCAGTCTCTTTCCCTTCTAATTCTCTCCAGGCTACAAACCTACTAGTTTGTGCCCCATCCAGTGTGGATCATTCCCCGTCAGTTTTCACAGTACATATCAGTCATCCACAGAAATATCTCATATTTACAATCAGTTAAGAGTACTTACTCAAGCCCAGTGGTCGTATCACAAGTAACAATCACAGAAGTATTTCTTTTCCTTGACTTTTGGAGAGAAAGAGTCACGGGATTTTAATATAAAATACGTGGAATGAACATTTGCCAGTCTGATGTATACATAGTTGGATAGCTAATGTATAGAATAGATAGATATAGAATAGCTAAATTTATATGTACATAAATAATATCTTGCTTCTCCTATTTCTTTCTACTTTGCTACTGTTTTTCATTTAAGTTTAAAGACTCTTGATTTGTAATGTCAGTCATTTTATTGTAAACTGCCTTAATCTTCTTGAAAATTGATACATAAATACTTATATGTAAATACTTAAATATAGGCACAAATAAGTTAGCTCTAATCCTTCAGTGCTAGAGAATTAAAATTCAAACCATTTCTTTTTATGTTCAATAAGTACTGTGTTCCAGGCTTTGTCTTACATGATAGAATTACAATAGTAAGAAACATAAGTAAGTCCTTTTGAGAATGACTTTTTTTTTTTTGAGACAGGGTCTCATTTTTGTAGTTCATGCTGGCCCTGAGCTCAGCCTTGAATGCACAGCAATCCTCCTGCCTCTACCTCCCAATTCTTTGGATTACAGGCATAAGCCACCACACCCATCATTGTGGTATGTGGTTCTGATTGCTAGTGAGTGTGAGTCTCCATACCCAATACTGTTGCATGTAGTTACTGGAGATCAAACCGGGTCCTTGCACTTGCAAGGCAGGCACCAGAATCACTGAGCTAAATCCCTGGTCGAGAATAACATTTTTGAGAAGATATATTTTTTCCAGTTGTGCAACAACAATTAGTTCACATTGCTCCAAGAAATCCATCCTCTTAGTTCTTGAGAGGCTGGGTCGTGGCCCAGGAATGTACTGAACTCTACAGTGTATGTCCTATTACACGAGTAGCATCTATATTTAGTGTTTAACAAGTATCAAGCCACTACTTCACTAACTCCCGTGTGCCACACAAATTTCCATTATTTGCAAATAATTACCTACCTGAAAATTTACATACTGTTGAAATTTAACACTTTAAAGGTGTCTGTAATAAAAATATAAAGTATTGATGAAAGAAGTTGATGAGGTTAAAAATTAATGAAAAGAAATATCATGTACATTCATTAGAAGAATTAATAATTTCAAAATGCCAGGTTACCTAAACTAACCCAAAAAATCCAAAGAAATTCTTTTAAAAATTCCATTGTAAATTTTCATAGAAATAGAGAAAATAATCCCAAAACTCATATGGAGCTACTAATGACCCCAAATACCAAAGTGATCTGAACAAAATAACAAAGTTGGAGACCACACCACCACACAATCTGGCTCCTAAGTATATTATAAAGTAATCTTAATTAAAACAGTAACATATAGATGGATTTTAAAAAACTTTTTATTAGAATATATTTGCAATATAGTATGGTTATATTCATTGTAGAAGATTGGTACATAGACATGACGCATTTCAGTTCCCTTGTCCACTCTACCCTCTTTTATTTCTAAACTATTGGATTCATTTGTTTACCTTAGAAGATTATAACCTAAATTATATATATGCAGAGTGAAAACCAGAAAAAACTTCTGAGCCAAAGAACATATAAAACCTGGAGGACAGTTATACTAAGTCAAGGCAAATTTTTAGATACGTTGCTCACACTGGATTATGATTTTTTTTTTTTACTATCTGTCTCTTATTTTGAACTTTATACATAAAGTTTTTCATATAAGAGAAATCATGTAACATTTAAGCTTCTGTTTCTGAGTCACTTTACTTAATATTATGGTCTCAAAGTGTTCTCAATTTCCTACAATTGATTCAAGTTTACCCTTTTTTTGTAGCACAGTAATATTACATTGTGTTTAAATACCACATCATTTTTATCCATTCAGCCACTGATGGACACAAAGACTGTTTCCAGTATTTACCTATTATGACTTGCACTGCTATACAATGGAGATGCATACATACTGTAATATGACGTTTTTAACTCTTTTGAGAAAATAACTAGAAGGGGAACAGGTGAATCAAATAGAATTTTGACTTTTGATTTTTTGAGCAATCTCTATACTGATTTCCATAGTGGTTATATCAGTTTATAGTCCCACCAACAGTGGAGAAATGCCACAATTGCCAGAATTTTTTATAGATTGGTTTATTAATGGTAGCCATTCTTTCTGGAGAAATAGAATCTCAGTAGTTTTAAATTACATTTTTTAATTGGCTGGCAACCTGGGCCAAAGCCAACTGATATTTGAAAAAGGTGACAAAATACACAATCTCTTCAATAGATGCCTCTGGGAGGACTGGTTATTCATAAACAGAAGAATTAAATTAAATATTTTGCATATTATCAGTTGAGAATATCAACTAAAATATATTACAGATGTAAATGTAACATATGAAACTACTAGTAGAAAACAGGGAAGATACTCAGGAGATGGATGTGGACATACACAACAAAAGAATAAAGAAACAAATAAGATTTTATTATACTAAAATGGATAGAAAATCTTCACAGTAAAGGGCATAATCAGCCAGATGAAAACTATAGAATGAAAAGAAATGTATAAATTCACATTTGATAAGAGGTTAATATCACAATTTAAGGTAAATTCAATTTAGCATCAAAAGAAACTCATTTTAAAAATTGATAAAGA
>PVIR01024500.1:0-25867 GCA_004026965.1 Petromus typicus | reverse complement strand
CTAAAAGATAGTGTCCATCTTTATCTCTCTTTATCAGTTTTGGCTTGAAGTCTATTTTTGTCTGCAAATAAAATTGCCACTCCTGCTTTCTTGCTGTTTCCTGTCGCATGGAGTGTTGATTTCCTTCCCTTTACTTTAGTCCATGGGTTTCTTTCTGAATTAGGTGTGTTTCTTGTATACAGCAGATTGTAGGATCTTGCTTTTTGATCCACTTTGCCAGTCTGTATCTCTTAATTGATGCGTCGAGTCCATTGACGTTAATGGTTATGACTGATATAGGTAAATTTAGTGCTGGCATGTTTTCCTGTTCTTGGCTGTGTCATTCTACTTTTGCCCTTTCCCCATCAGTTTCTTATTTGGTCCCATGGGTTGACTCGGTTAGGTCTCATGGATTTGTAACTTTCCTTTTTTTTCTCCAAGATCTTCTTTAAAATGTTTTGGAGCACAGGTTTCGTATTTGTGAAATTTTTCAGGTGTTCTTTGTCATGAAAGTATCTTATTTCTCCATCCATTTTGAAGGATAGTTTTGCAGGATACATCAGTCTGGGTTGGAAGTTGTTTTCCTTTAGGGCTTGGAAGACTTCACTCCAGGCTCTTCTTTCATTGAGTGTTAGAGTTGAGAAGTCCGCTGTGATCCTGACAGGTTTCTCTTGGAATGTAACTGTTTTCTTTTCTCTGGCTGCTTTCAGTATTTCATTCGTTTTTTGGATATCTGGGACTTTTATGACTTTTATGCCTAGGTGTAGATTTTTTCATGTAACGGGCATGTGGCATTCTGTATGCTTCATATATTTGTATGTCCGATTTTTTACCTTTTTATGTGAAGTTTTCTGCCATTATCTCTGTGAATAGCTTTTTTTTGAAATTTAAATTATCTTTATTGGTATGAATAGCTTTTTGATGTCTTTAGCATTGTCTCCTGCTTCCTCAGTGACTCCAATCAATCTTACATTATTCTTCTTTGAATCTTCTAGGAGCTGTTGGATTGACTTTTCATGATTGCTTGCTTTTTTCCATAGATTATGCCTTTCCAGTTCATTGGTTGAGATCCTGTCTTCTAGTTCTGAAATTTGGACTTCTGTCAAATTCATTCTATTGCACAAATTTTCATTTTCTTAATTTCCTGGGCTTCTGCTTGTAGGTGTTTAAAAGGTTCCATTGCTTTTGCTATCTTGGATTCTATCAACTCCATGATTTCCTCTTTAGCTTTATTAATCATCATGTTGACAGTGTCCAATATCTCAGCTTTCATCTCAGAGATCAGTTCTGATTTCCATTTTACTAGATCTGCTTTGATTACCATTTCCAAGGGCCCTGGAGACTGGGCTTCAAATGTCTCTATTTCCCTTCCCCCTGTGTTACTTGGAGGTGAGGGTCTTTGTGTCTGAGATTTAGAGTGTTTCCTCATCTCTGACCTGCCCTGTTTTCTGGCACTGCTTGTTGCAAGTCACTTTCCTCCTAATAGTTAGGAACCTTAAAATAGCAGTGTTTCCTGGGTTGTTCTTTGCAGTCTGTATTGGGACCTAAAGAAAAACCCCTAGTACTGGCACACCGTGTGAGGCACTCAATCAATACAGCAGAACACCTTCTCCTGTCTGATTTAGAGGCAGGAAGACTGTTGCTCCTGAACTGCTATAATGGCGCTGCCTGAGGTTCCAATTGGCCCACCTGCTCACCAATACAGAGTCTCTGGGCTCACATGTGCAGTCGGCCTGGAGGCCAGTAGGCTGTAGGCCCTGTGCAGCTGCAATGGTAGGGGCTGATCTTCCAACAGGCCCACCTACTCACCAATACAAGGTGACTAGGTGTACTTCTGCAGTTGCTGTGGAGAAAGTCACACTCTGACCTGCTAACCTCAGTCCCTGGGCGCTCTTCCAGCGTGGGCCTGGAAGCCAGTAAGCTCTAACCCTGGCTCAGATTAGGTGAGGCAGATTCGGTGCTGCAGTTGCTGTTTCCTGAGCCAACCGCTGTTAACCTCAGTCCCTCTGCACTCTCCCAGAGTTGGCCTGGAGGCCAGTAAGCTCTAACCCCGGCACAGATTCGGTGACGCAGTTGCTGTTTCCTGAGCCACCTACTGCTGAACTCAGTCCCTGGGCACTCTTCCGCCATGGGCCTGATTAAGCTCCAACCCCGGCCCAGATTCGGTGACGCAGATTTGGTGGCGCATTCACCATTTCCCGAGCCACCCGCTGCTAAACTCAGTCCCTGGGCGCTCTTCCAGTGTGGGCCTGAAGGCCAGTAAGCTCCAACCCCCGGAAGGTCACTACTTTCAAACCAGCTTGGGTAATTTACTGATTTAGTGAGACCCTGGCTAAAAATAAAATTAAAAAGGGCTAGGGCTGAATCCAAAATATTTTTATATTTTCTCATTTATCCTCAAGAATATGAAAGATCTAGTCAAAGAGGGATAGTCACCTAATTCTACTTTTGTTTAATTGTCTTCACCTATAAAGAGATGATACTGAAAATAATTTTTGTTTTTATTGCAGGAGAAAATTAATCTGACTTCTTTATTATCTTTCCCTTAAGTTTGCTGAGCATTTAATTTTTTATTATCTTAATATGATGTTAAGTATTTGCTGTGTTCCAATGGACAAATATTGCTATCATGTTTTAATGTAGCAAGGCAGTTTTTTGTATGCACCTCTTTAATTTCAGAATTATCTCATGCAATCTATATTGGTCCTTATTACAAACCGGGACCTCGATGGAAGATTATGAGCTGTCAGTATCATGCTTTTGCTAATAACACAAAACATAAGTAGCCAAAAGGAATTTGATCCATGGAGATGAGAACATCACTTACCTGAATTTAGAGCTCAATATTCTTTTCCTACTTTCCTTATAACAGGAGAAAAAAACAGCCTGGAATATAGATAACCGTGGATTTAGGTAAAATGTTGGCACTAAGCCTTTAAGAAATGTGAGCATAAACAATTTAAATAATTTAGTCAAAATCACACATAGCTAGTTAGTAGTATGATAGAAATAATAACTTAATTTCTTTGTTTTTCTTATTTGCAGAATAATCTTAGCTATTTGAGAGTTTCCAAAAGTAAATGCTAATACTTACAACAATGTCAGTACAATGACTTTTGCACACAAGCCAAACAGAAATCTCATTTCAAAAAAAGCATCATTAAATTATTTTAATGGGTCATTTACTAAAAGAAAAATGCCAGAAATATTATCTTTTGGATAACTCAGTAAGAGTTTTTATTTCCAGTATTTGCCTTCAAAATAGTCAGTTGGTGGCCAGAACCCACATGTTCAGGAATCCCTAAAATTTCATTAGCGTGACAAAAATAACTATAGTACTTTTGTGGCATGATTTAAACTCTCAACAGTTATTCACAAAAACTGACATGACAGTTCTTATGAAGATTTGTAACCAAACATGGCAGTGTTATGGAATATAGAGGGATAAAAAAAGCTTTTGGTTATTTATTTGAAGAAACCTTTTATTAAAAACTGCTTCATTTCATTTTCATATAAAAATGTGTCAGAGGTAATGGAGAAACTCATTTTAAGTCACAAAATAATTTTACATAAGCTTCTGGGAAATATTTTTCTTAATATTAACATATGCAATTTTGAGTACATTTTTGACTATAGGAAGACAAAAAGTAGCAAAAATTAGTAAGAGGAACACAAAGTGTAAAAATTATGTATAATCTGAAAGGACTGAGTGGAAACTTAATGGGATGATAGTCATTACCTAAACATCAAATTTGATCATTTAATTGAAAAAGAAAGGAGAAGCATTCCATGGCTTAGTTACTTTTTATCCCTGAGACACAATATTTACAAACACAAAATAAACCTGAAAGTTTATTTTGGCTCACTGTAGAATATCCAGTCTGTAGTTGGCTAGTTTAAGGTGAGCAGGCATGAAAGAAGAGCGTGGCAGAGGAGAATTGTCCATTGCAGGTAAGAAGCAAAGATCAAGCAGAAAGATAGACTCAGCTCATACCTCCAAAGACTCACCAGACCCCTTTTCCAATTAGATCTCACCTCCTAACAGCCAGTCATCTAAGAACCTGACATTCCTATCACCTTCTGGAAATCTCACCTATGAGCATATGAGCCTCTGGGGAACATTTTAGATATAAAGCATAGTAAGGAAGATGGGGATATTACCCGAGAGAAATGCATAGGGAACTTGAGCAGTAGTAGAATAGCAATTTGTGGGAGAAAACTGAGCAATGTATATAGGGCCAGTGGAGAAATGGACCCCAGTAAAATAAGTGATGCTTGTCAGGGAAAAGAGAAAATGTCTGGACTGAACTCTACACTGGTTAAGAGATGGTGAGGTGGCAAAAAGAGCATCAGGGTTCCAGTAAAGAAATATTAATTAAGCACCTTTGTGTAACAGCATAGGAGCTTCAATTTCTTTTCTTTTCTTTTTTTTTTTTTTAGGTTTTTTGTTGTTGTTGTTGTTGTTGTTGTTTTGTTTTTTGTTTTTTTTTTTTGAGACAGGGTCTTGCTTTGTGGTTCAGGCTGGCCCTGAGCTCAGCCTCAAACTCACATCACAGCAGTCCTCCTGCCTCTGCCTCCCGAGTGCTGGGATTACAGGCATGAGACACCACGCCAGGCATGGTGGTACTGGTTGCTGCTGGGCGTGAGACTCCACACCCAGTATGGTATGTGGTTTCCGGGAATCAAACCCGGGTCCTTGCGCTTGCAAGACAGGCACTGGAACCACTGAGCTAACTCCCCAGCCTGAGCTTCAACTTCTTATCTAAAACTTCAGGGTAGCCTTTTGTGAAGATATTTATCCCTGAACCCATATCCATGCTTTGCTTTCCCTATTGTTACAGCATCTGAAGAGTTCAAGCTCCTGTCAAAGGTCAACCCTGTCCTCACTCTCTGTTTCTCTGTTCTTTCTGGAATGTTCCAAGTGATATTCAAACATACTCTATTCTTTCTTGTCCTAAATAAACAAACAACCTCTATTTCCCCCTTGCCTATTGCTCCATTTTTCTACTCTATTTGAATTGCAGATCTCCTTGAGAGAGTTTTTTTTCAGTCATTGACTCAAATTTGACACTTCTAATAGTTTTCAAACATAACTAGGGATTGAGCAGGATGGTTACCAAACTCTGTATGTACAATCTGCAAAAAGGATTATGTTGTTATCATCATTGTTAAAAGTATGGTGAAGAACAATAAGTAAAGTGTGAAGAAGTTAAACAACAAGATGAAGAAAATTATGGAATATTCCTTACCTTTTAAAAATATGTTTAATCCACCATCAATTGAGTAAGTCTTGTTGGAATCCACCCCCAGCCTCATCCCCACAATTCTGTTCTTCCAACCACTCCTTTTTGTTCTCTATGTACTCATCAACTGAAAAAAATCTTGTTGAATTCACCAGTGATAATCGTATTGCAAAATCCACTAATTTCTGTCTCTTCGTCCTATTCAACATTTCATGAGCATCCAATCCTGTTCATCTTCTCTTGAACCACAATTTCTCCTAGATTGCTTGACATGATATTTTCCAGCTTCTTCTTCTAGTTTTCTATCAAATCGTTTTAATTTTCATTTTCCGTGTCTGCCTTTTAAATCTTGGACGTCAGGGCAGACGAATCATGTATGTTAGTGCATAATTTTCAATATGTCATCATATAATTGGTAGAAATTTACAGTGGTTATAGAACTTCTTTTAGACCTGTGATTATTGACTGATTCTGGAAAGTTACTTATTTATATCTTGCATTAATTTCTAGTTCTTTCATCACATCACTGCCTTCTGTCTGCATTTTGTGTTCTTATAAAAATATACCCTTGGTACCGATAATCATGTTGCAAGGCATTTAGTTCAGTGGTTCTCACATCTGCCTTGCAAGTGCAAGGTCCTGAGTTTGATTCCTGATAACCACATACCACAATGCCAGGGGTGTTGGCTCATGCCTGTCAGCAATCAGTAGCACATACCACAGTGCCGTGAAGCATGGTGGTTCACTCCTGTAATCCCAGCACTCAGGAAGCAGAGTCAGGAGGATTGCTGTGAGTTTGAAGCTAACTTCAGGACCAGCCTAAAATACAAAGTGAGACCCTGTCTAAAAAAAAAAATTACATATATATATCTCGCTATATATAATATAAATATGAAATATATAATATAAATATATAATTATAATATAACTATATATAATATAAATATAATATAGATAGATAGATAGGTACATAGATACATAGATAGATAGATAGATAGATAGATAGATAGATAGATAGATATCCCCCTGGACATTTATTTTTATGAATTCAGTTTTTACTTAATGTATATACCAGATTAGAGGGAATAAAAGAGAATATAAATTAGGATCAATGCTTGTAAGGCGTGCTATCATATTGAGGAAGAGTGGCCCATTTCAGTAGTATAAGGGAATGAACATTCCCTTATTTAGGGGTTATAAGGAATTAGTTTATAAGGGAAGATTAAAGGAACAAAATACATAAAATTTGGCATAGAAAGAGGTCTAAATAGATAGATGTCACCACTTATGCATATATTACCAAGAGAAAATACAAGTTTGCCTTGATACAACATATAATGGCCCTTAGAATAATGTAGTTAAGAGAAGATAGAATATAAATATTAGCATTAACATATGGAATGCTTTTTTCCTTAAGGTAAAATAGCTCTGTGAGGTGAAATAAATAACTTATGCAAGGTCGGGGACATAAAAACACCATTGTTCTATGTATTGTGGCCTTAATTAGAAGGCCAGTTCTTGTACTTCCTAGCATACCTTGAAATAGATTTTGTCTCTTCATTCTGTAGCTATTATTTGGCTACACAATTTTTAAAAAACAGATTACCGGGATCATCTTTTCTTTTTTCCCTTCAGAGCTGTGCAAGTTTGTCTTGACTGCCAATTTGATTAGATAAAGGAACTCAGAGACATGATTAGGTTGTGATAATATGAACATATTGAAGAGTTCATAATTGAATAGGCTATGAAGAGATGGGACCAATTCAAGGAGAAAGTCATGGGAGTAAGACCTTGGAGGAAATATATGGTCTCCAGGTCCTTCCTCTCTGGTTTCCTCTACTGTTCTCTACTTCCTGACTGCCATGAGTTAAGTACTTTTTCTCCACCAATCCCTTCTGCTATGATGTTTCTGCCTTGGAGCCAACAGGCCATGTGCTAAAATCTCTGAAGCTATGACCCAAAATAAATCTCTCTTCCTTTAAGTTTGATATCAAGTACTTTTCTATCAGCAATAGAAAGCTGACCAGTACAAGATAACTTATGGAAGAAGGAGGAGAAAAATTGTGTGACACATTGGTTATTAGCAGAGACTAGCCAGGGGTTCCAGATTCCTCAGACCTTGCTCAAGCACCCCAAATACTGAGGAGAGAGACAGGCTGGCTCAACTGAGATCCTATCTTTTCGACTAACAGTCTTTAACACCCTGAGCATGAAAATACAATAACAATAACTTTTTTTTAGGTGTGGGAGGAAGCCAGTCTCCAATTCTAAATTACCAATGTATATATTTTTCAGTTCTTTTTGTCTTTACATTAAGAGTTCACTCAAATAAATCTTTACATACTTCTCTTTTTTTTCACATTTTTCTTTTTTCTTTTTTGAGACAAGGTCTAGCTTTGTGGTTCAGGCTGGCCCTGAGCTCAGCCTCAAACTCACATCACAGCAATCCTCCTCCCTCTGCCTCCCAAGTGCTGGGATTACAGGCGTGAGCCACCACACCCGGCACTGTGCTATGTGGTACTGATTGCTTCTGGATGTGAGTCTCCACACCCAATATGGTATGTGGCTAACCGGGGATTGAACCTGGGTCCTTGCACTTGCAAGACAGGCGCCAGAACCACTGAGCTAAATCCCCGGCCCCTTTTCACCTTTTTCTTTAACAAGTTATTACTCAATGTAATAGCCCAAAGTACTTGTCCTAAGAACTTCACAATTTAGAAATAAACCCATTATCAAGCAGGCAGGCATTTTTTACAGTTTTCTAGGAGACACGTTCGCATCCTACTGCTTTTTCTAAGTTCAATTAGAAGAGAAGTGTACTTCACAAACTCTCCAGTAGGCCTTGACCTCATCCATATTTGGATTGTTAATCTCATTCTACGAAGACCTTCAATTTTCTAACCACCAGCAAAGAGTTATAATCTGTTCAAAATTTCCATATTTAAGTAGTAAGAATACAATAAAATTCTAGTCTTATGAAGTCAGAATTTATGACCACCAACTCTACTATTTTAATTGTATATCTAGGAATATTCTTAAGGTTGAGAACTTTTTAAGAATTTGCAAACAAAAATGTTGTTAGACCACTAAGTTGACACGTAATATCCAGACTGTTAAATGCTTTATATCTTGTACTCAAAACACTTGTGGAAAGATCTAAACATTTATTAGAATGGCAAGACCATTATGAAGATAACAGCCTTTGCATCTGAAGGACTCAGTGGGATAAATATAAGCAATATAGGACAAAGACTTAGGAGTTCTGGGTTCTCATTAGTCCTGGTTCTGCCATTTGCAAAAATTATAGACTTATTTCTACTAGATTATCATTGACCTACTGGAACCTTTCATATCTTGAGGGAATATGAAATCATTTAGTTTTCTTTTTGTAACTATCATAAAATTGGTGAGGCTGGGTACTTTATGAATTAAAGAGGTTCATTTAGGTTATAATTCCAAGCAGCTTGACACTGTTGTCTTGGTGAGGATTCCTTAGCGTATTGCAGTGTGTCAGAGAGGTAGAAATGGAGATGGTTGTATGCACAGGGAAAACCTTGGGTGGTCTTTCTTTGAAACTAGCTTCTTTAGAAATTAATCCATTTCTTTGAGACCTGACTTTGTCCCACAGACAACATTATCCATTCATGAGTGTGGAACTGTCATGGCAGAAGTAGGTCTCAGTGAACCCTGCCTTTTAAAGATTCCTCCATTTCCACACTACCACACTGGTAACTAAGTGTCTACCACCCCAAACCTTGGATCCAAACAACATGTATGGTTCTGAGTTCCATCCCTGGTACTACAAAAAAATCAATCGATACATGTATGTGTGTAAATTTCCTTAAAAAAGAGAATGACTGAAATAGCAGCAGACAAGAAATGGCTTCAAAACTCTCAATGCTGGAAAAAAATTGTCAACTTTTACTCTGATTTAGTGTACCTTGGAAAAGTAAAGTCTAAGCCGGTAGAAGAAAGGGAAAGGCAAAAAATAATAATAATAATTTTAAAAAATAAAAATTAAAAAAAACCCTATTTCCATCATAGATGCTGAAAGCTTTTTCAGTTAGAAAAATCAATTAATTCTTCAGGCAACGCAGAGGTTGAGATTGAATATTGGTAAGAACATTTCAGTTTCCTGAAATGTTATCAAAGCAAAGGAGAAGCCTCCAGGCCCAGGTCTTGCCCTCATTTTGTTCTAGCATAACTGCTTTCCCCACTTTTCCAGCTCAAGGCAGATTTAAACTTTATGGAGCTTTACTACTAAGGCCCTGAGCTCAGGGACAACAGCCCCAGCTGGGGGTCAGAAAATAAGAGAAAAATCTACGTATCGAATAGTTATAATCCCAGTGTGCTTTCTGGACCTAGCTCCCCAAAACTGGCAGTGAAACTTCTGCCCTAGTATAGTCAGGAGAAAGAAGAGTAAGAACTCAAAGAGCAATTTCTCTTAGATGAGCATAGGAGGGATAGCATGTGCGTTCAGAAGAAGCCTTTAAAAGAGAATTTGGAGATGAATTAATTTTTAATACTTTCAACTAAGTAGACAGACAAAATGAGTGAACTGTTTGACAGAAAATAAGACATCTAAGAAATGAAAAGTAATCATAATAAAATGAGTAACACAGCTATAGAATTTATCATAGTCATAAGAAGGGTAGTAGTGAGCTGATTTAAACAGTATGGTGTCAGTATTGATTGTAGGCAGCCATTTAGGAAAAGTGAATTCTCACAACAGGAAATCAGCATTACTACCTAAATTATAATTTTTCAAAATAATAACACTTTGTGTGTGTATAACTTAGATACAATAAGTAAACACCAAAAGAGAGAGGAACAAGTTAGATGAAGATTACTTTTGAAAAGCAAATACCAGCCCTTGGAAAGAATATAGCAAGAGGCTGCTTTTTTTAATCATATGCTGAGTAGCACAACTTGACTTTTAAAAGTCTCTGTATTTATTACTAAAATTAAAAGCTAACTTTTGAGGGCTGGGAATTTAGCTCAGTGGTTCTGGTGCCTATTTTGCAAGTGCAAGGGTCCAGGTTCCGTCCCTGGTAACCATATACAATAGTGCCAGGTGTGGTGACTCAGGCCCAGCAGCAGTCAGTAGCACCACATACCATAGTGCAGGGTGTGGTGGCAAAAGGAGGTGGAAGGTATTTCTGCGTCCTTTTGCGTTTCACTCCATGTAGGGAGTTGCATGTAGCCCTTACACAGAAAATTCTTCAGTTGAAGGTAGATTTACTATGAATATAGGAATTTGGTCTTGGAAGATGATATATTTTTAGTATACATCTTTTATTATTCCATAAAATTATCATGGCTTTAGTAACTTGCATTTTCCTTAGGCTTCCTTTTTCTTTTAGTTTTCTAATAGTCATTGTATGTTTGATGTGCTGCGTTATTCTTTGTAAGACTGAGAAGCTGTTTTACCCTATTTAGTTTTAATTAATTTACATATTTATTCATTTATTTTGACAAGAAGAGCAATGAATTTCTTCCAAATATTTTCCTATGTTTCCTTGAAATGAGCTTGGCTGTTAAGGCTCATTTCAAGGTCAGCAGCTAGTGATGCAGTACTTCTGTGTTCTAGGGAGATTTTATTTATTCATTTATTTGTGAGGTGCTAGGAATCTAAACCAGTCTCTTTTTAAATTAGCAAATGCAAAATTAACCTAATCCTGGACCTGATTTGTCTAAGATAATAATGTCAAAAGCAAATATAATATGAGAAGTGCAGGGTTCTGGGTTTGATCTCCAGCATCACAAAAAAAGTGATATAACATGAGTTACTCATGTAATTTAAAACTTTCTAATAGCTAAATTAAAACACAAAATTAAGTCAGGGCAATAATATTTAATATTTAACAAAATATCAAAAATCATTTACAAAATAATTTTAAAATATTTATGATATAGTACCTTTTTCATACTGACGTATAGAAATCTAGTGTGTACTTTATATCTACAGACAATGTCAATTTGCACAAATCACATTTTATTTGTTCAGTAGCCACAAGTGGCTAGTGAATATCAGATTGGACAGTACCGGATTTAAGGAACCCATCCTTGTACCACCTGCTGGAAAAGGAAACAAAATTGATCAAACCATCAGCTCATTACTATCCATTATAGAAATTGCTAGAAACAAATGGCAATTTTGGATTAATTTAATTTATATTATTTAAAACCACAGCCCCTCAGTTGTACTAGCCATTTTTTATATTCTTAATAACCACATGTGACTCATGGCTACTGTATTTGACAACATAGGCTTGTAATAGACTTAATGTCTCCTACTTCTAATAATGAAATTTAGAAAATAATTTCTAAATCACAGGGAATTTGTATTACCCTTGGTGAAAACATTTCTCCTTTTTATATCATCCCCAAATCTTATGTTATCCAGTGAATTTCTTTGTATTCATCTCTACAAGAAAATTTAGCATGGCCTTGACTGCAGAGTGCAAAGTTGTCTAAAAGAAACCTGAAATATTCAATTTTATAGATAGGCTTTCTTTCTCACTGATTACAGTTTTTCTGAGTTTCATAGAGGACTGTAGCATACTGTTTGGAATACACTGGCATACCCAGAAAGAGTAGTGAAAGGTGGATTTCTAAAAGTGCTGACATATTCTCTAAAACTTTATAACCTTAGCCAGCACTATGACAATTATTCAAAGTACAGTTTTGAAATTAAAAAGAAAGAAAAATGCAGGCACATAGTAGACACCACACACACACACACACACACACACACACACACACACACACACACACACACACATACTTCCACACTTCAGGACTCTTTTTTCCTTGTTCAGGCTCTGGGCAGTGTACTAAGTTGGTATTTGCAAGTCAATGCTAAGGCGCACTCAGCGCTGAGGGAATTACATAGTCACCAGCAATTAGTCTTTTAAAAGGTCTGCTGCTTGGAAATTTGCCACTAAACTCACTATAGCCTCAGCACATAATGTAAATTTTTAATGATTATAGCTTTTCTAAATTCAGCCTTTAACAAATCTTATAGTACTTTCAAACTTTTAAATCAAACATAACCCAATTAAGTTGATATTTGATTAAAGTTCGCTGCCACTTCATGGAAGTGTTTAAATAAATCAACATGAATATGTGTTTACTGCAGTAAATAAAGTTACATCTATACAGGTGAAATGTCAATACTCATGCATAGCTCTTGAAAATTAAGTACTCCTTGCACTCCGAACAAGGAATCCAGTATTAATTTGGAGGAAGCCATTGATTTCTTTCTTACCGGCCTACAAGAGCACTTTTTCCTCAAATTCTGTACATTCAGATTTTTAAAAAATAATAAGGTAAATATTTGTTGAATTCTAAAACTGCTATCCAAGTTGCCTTAATATTGGTTCTTATTAATGATCTTTCCTTCTAAATGCCAGTTTATTCTTCAAAGAATAGCTTGCAAGAATCTTTCCTTTTGATAGGATACAACTGTTAATATACCTTTATCTGCTTTTCTTCCCAAACCCACCCTAATGTACAGATTAAATATCCCTTATCTAAAAAGCTAGAGAACCATATTTTGTACCATGTTTTGGAGGTTTTTTTTTTTTAATCTTAGAATATTTGCATGGAGTTTGTAGATTAAGCATCACTAATCCAAAAAAAAAAAAAAAAATCTGACAGCCACAATGCAAACAACGTTTTAGATTTTTCATTAGTGTTACACATTATAAATTTGCATTATTTTCCCAGTAACAGATTTTCTATAGCAAATAGTTTTCTCAAAAGTCAGCTATCATTGAGTGGTAGAAAAATATCCTAAACCTTGCTTCCTATAATTGCAGTGTTATAAATTTCAGTATCTAAGGATAAAGGATACTTTTCAGAAGCAGGACTTAGAGCTTTCCAGTTTGCATTTCTGTTGCTGTTCAACAGATAGATGCTGTAAATGATGCTACACTTCCCATAATGTTCATAATTCTGCATTTCACTGCTCTTACCCCTTCCTATAGTCTTAAACAGCCTATGGGAGCTTTAACTGATCCCTGAACTCCTCTAACTCACAAAGTATACTAAATCTTTATTTGAATATGGTCTGATGATGTGTTCCTCACTTAAGAAAGAGAAGCCACAAAAGATCTGCTTTGAACTTCTTGTTCACTGGAAAGAGATATTTGCACTGTCTCATCTAGAAAATCTATGATTAATTAGAGTTACATTTGGCTGCAGGACAGAAAATCTTAACTAAAAGTGTCCTAAGCAAGATAGGTTGTTCCTCTCGTGCATTCACTTGTAGAGGTAGATAGCAGGGCCAGTATGGTCTAGTCCTTTGATCTTGCAGCTCTTCTGTTCCTGGCCTCTATGTTAAAACATGTCTCATGGTCACAGAGGGCTTCCTCTAGCTATCATGTCTGCATTATAGCCCAAGGAGCCAGAAAGAGAAGCGTATTCTTACAAGCTGCATGGTCAACATACGTTCCGTTTGGCAGGATTTAGTTCCATCAGTTACAACGAGTGTAAGAAGGCATGGGGCTTTGATTTTTATGTGACTTGAACATGTCCTCAACTAAAAATTAGGAATTCTGATATTTCAGAAGGAAATCAATTCTGGGAAAACAATGGGTGTATATTTAATACTGCTTTCTGGAATGGAGTTCTTGGTTCTTAAACGACCATACTATGGGCCTAACAGATGCTGCTAAATAACAACAACAACAACAACAACAACAACAACAAAAAGCCATCAGAAGCACGTAAGTCTCTGGTGGAGCTTCCTGAAAGAATGACCTTAAAATACTTTGTTTCTGTCTTTATATGTATTTAGAGCCCTTTCATCATAGCACACTGATTATACTGCCCTCTCATACATCTTAAATTGCTACCATTTCATTTTAGTTGTCTCTTATTGAAACCTCCAATACTGTCATGAAAAGGAGTGAGATTCTGAATTTCCATCCTGGCATAATATATAATATTAATATGTAATATTCTCCCCCATAATGGGTGGGAGAGAATAAAAATTGAACTATTTTCTGAAGTTCTTAAAACTTTGAATCTTTTACATTCTGCCCCTTTGTCTGTGGCCACATACTTAAACACTTCCACAGAGAGTAAATCTATCTGAACAATCCAAAATTAATTTAGGATTTCGAGTTGATTGTTTACTTATCCTAGCAGCCACTATGTTGTGAGTGCCCACTGTATTCCAGGCACGATAATATGTGTTCAATTCACCTTGTATCATTAAATTACCCATTACGATAGGACAACAGACAAGGAAAATAATGCCCATATAGATCACTTGACTTGTTTAAAGTCCTTACAACTAGTGTGGGGAATAAGCTGCATTTATACCTCAGAAAATTGAGTTTGATGACCTGGTCCTCTCCCTCCATGTCCTTTCTCCTTGGTTGGTTGACATTAATTTATATGAAAAATCTAGATCTATGTTGTGCAGTATGGTAGTCAGTAGTCTTATATACCTATTGATATTTAAATTAGAGTTAATTAAAATCTAGTTTCTTCAGTTATAGAACAACGTGTCATGTATTCACTGGTGACACATAGCTAGTGGCTACCCCTTGAACAACACAGATGTAGAATATTTCTACCATCACAGAGTTGCTCATGGAGAGTACTAATGCAGATAAATCTGATCCTGATGTGGAATTCTTTTCTGCCTGTATTTCCTGGCTTCCTGTAAGTATGGCCAACAAATAATAGGTGCAACTCTTACAGAAGATATTGCTTGTATTTTTCATTTTGCCTCATGAGTTGGATATTTGTAAATCTGAGGAGAAATGTGACCATACCTTGAATATTGTTTCTGAAATCATCATAGATATGTTATATCATAATATAACTATTCATTATCAAATAAATATGAATACTCCATTGGTAAAATTATGTCAGGCATACAGTATCAATTCTGCATATTTGATTTAATCCATTTAGACTACTAAAATAGAAATATCATAGTCTAGTAGCTTCTAATTACAGACATTTCTCAAAATCCTAGAGGATTGGAAATCAAAGACCAATATACTAATATACTTGGTATCTGACTGATAGGGTCCTGCTTCCTGCTGTGTGGACAGGCATCACTATACTGTGTTCTCACATCATGTAAGAGGTAAGGAAGCTCTTAGGAGACTTCCTACTAATCCCATTGATGAGGACTCTAGCCTTTTGATCCACTTACTTTCCCATGTTCCTACCTCCAAACACCCTCATATAGATTTAAACTAAGAGTAGATTTAAATATATAATTTGTGGGAGTACACATAAAACAGTTCTTAACAATAGTTGATGTCTGATATAATGTCTAACTTACATGACATTTACATATCTATTTGCCTATTCTTTTTCAATACTACTAAGGCATAGGTAGTTTCGTATTATATTCAGTATTATACCATGAGTGTTTGGGCAGTGATAAAGATACAGTAATGACAAACACACACATGCATTCCTGTGTGGGATCACAACAGTTGCTTCTAATTTTATCCTACTGGCTATTTTATCAGTTAATATTTACATTAAAGACTAAAAGGTAAATACTTAGAAAAGAAACTAGAGTTATCTGTAGATTTGATACATGGTCAAATGTAAAATCCTGTGCTTTAAAATATTTTGTGAGAAAGGCACTCCATTGCATTCTAATTTTTTCTGAATGCTATATTGAGAGCATGCTATGGTAGCAGGCCAGGAAAAGAGCAACCAAAATGACTTACTATACTTCTGCTTTCAATTAAGTTGCCTTTTCTCAAAGGTAGAAGGACAAGATTTACCCACAAAAATCAACATTCTCTCATAATTTGAATATCTGATCTGTGTATACTAGCATATTCAGGGGCCAGGGATGTAGCTCAGTGGCACCGAGCCTGCTGGCAAGTGGGAGGGCTTGAGTTTGAGATCTGGATTGTAGGAAAATATCTTCAGAAGATAAATCAGCAAGCATCATAGTTGTGTTAACTTTGAAATTTAAAGATGACACACTTCTTCTGAGAAAAACAATCAAATCAGTAGTCTTCTTAATTGCACTTGTGAATTGAAAAGCTTCATATGCAAATAATAAAATGTCATTAAAGAAGAACATGCTCTTATTTCTATATAAAGGAATTATTAGCACTAATACATATTCTGAAGAAAATTGATTTGCATTTCAATCAAAGAACATCATCCATGGAACCAAGTAGACTGATGATCTTTCCAAGTTTCATTTCAGTGCACATCTAAAGTAAAAGGTAACCCCTTTCAGTTTTCAGCAGAGTAAATTGCATTTCTTGTTTTGAAGTACTGTGGAAAATCCAAAAGTGTACTTTGTAATAATATTTACATCTCTAAACTGGTTAATAACAACAGCAATAAAATATTATTCAGCCATAAGGGCAAATGAAATTATGTCACTTGCAGGAAAATGGATGGAGCTGGAAATCATTATGTTAGGCAAAATAAGCCATACTGAGAAACTCAAATATTGCATATTTTCTCTTGTATGAGGAATCTCAAGTAATAGAGAAATAAAAGAGATGACAGACAAGTAAAAGGAAGATGCCTGAAGAAGAGAAGTAGGAAAAGGAAGGTGAATATGAGGGGGTGAAAATTATCAAAATAAGTTATATCCATATATAAATATACTAGAACCAACCCCATGATTCTCTATAACTAGTGTACACTAATAAGAAATAAAATCAAAAGCAAAACATAAGCAACCAAACAATAAAGAAGTATCCTAATAGGTATAATGATTACAATCCAATTTGATTTAAATCAAGAAATGTGAGGTTAAAGGTGATACTTAAACCCATGTAGCCTAATTGGAGAGAGCAGAGAACTTGTCTAACCTGAGAACCTGTCATTGCCAGTGTGGGCAGCACATCACAAACTGCGTTCTGACAGTGGGAACCCAGACATCAACCTCAGCTCTGACAACAGTGGGACTCCGTCTAAGTCCCTTTCTCTTTTCCTGGGTCTGTTTCCTCTGTAGAGAGGTGGTAAACACTTCCTCTGTCTAAGATCCCCATACAGTTTCTTATTTTTGTCCCAAATTAAGCAGCTAGTTAATATTTTAGTAGACTCCATTTCACTGAAATGTTAAAATAGATTTTAAACTTATCATTATTATTATTCATTTAATTTGGGGGAGAGAGGGGTTAAGACTCAAGCAAGTTAGTATCAATACATGTGAAAGATGGCATCCAAGAAATACTCTGAGATAAAAGCACAGTTTTAGGCCTCCTCGTTTTCTCTCTTAATCTGCAAAGTGAGTGCTCATGTGTCATTGTCACCTTGACTCCTAAATGCTATCATTGCCCTGTGAAAACGCAATTCTATGTAGTCTTCACTCATTTGAGCTGAAAATTTGTGTTGGCTGTTTAAAAATAGTTTTCACTAGAGGTTAAAAACCAAAATGCTTTCTGCTTAACTTTTGGTTACACAGTTCAATTACCTGTAATATCCCTACACATAACAGTTTATGAAAGTTTTATTGTGCATTCTTTAAATTACCCAGTAAATTAATTAATTGGAACAAGTGAATTGTTCGGCCAACCTAGACATGTGCACTGATGTAATTACTTGAATTTTATTACTCTGTTTAGTAGGAGCAGAATTACATGAACAGTGACATATGTATGCGTGGTAAGACAAAGACATTAGATAGAGCAAGGATGTACAGTCTTTTACGGTAGTTTAAACTACTGACTAGGATCCCGATTAAACAGTTACCAGCTAGCCAGGTAAATGGTCCCTTGGCCTCCTGACTTATTTCTAGAAGGTTATCAATTAGTCACTTCTCTTTTCTAGCCTTACTTCCAGTACTGATCAGTAGTTATCTCTATCTGGAAGACTTTCTTAATAGGCAAGTAACAACAGCATCTCTATTGTGAGGAAAGATCAAAAGCTACTTATCACTGTGTCTTCAGGGCAGACCTCAGTAGCTAGCGCACAGTACATAGTAGATACTTCATAAATGGTTTATGGACTAAACAATGGATTATGTTTGACTAATAGATTATGTTAAATTATGGAACAGTAGTTACTATTGCAGGGCCACTTCTACAGGCATTTTAAATTGGCTACCTCAAATTTTAGTCAAGATGAAGCAGCATATTGTTGGGGAAAGTGTACATCAAAAAAATTAAAATTTCATGGTGTTCTCTTAAGATGTGACTACTGAAGCTTCATATTCCTTGTTATAGACTTGCTGAGCTTCTTTTTACTGTGTGTACTTTTTGCACTGTTAGTCACTTTCACTACTCTTGCCCCATACAAATGTAATCTGCCTATTTCCATGGCAACTAACTTAGTTTAATTAACGTTTAAGTTTTGCCTAACTCACCTGCATATGGTCATGTAGGCTATGTATATGTGGGCTCAGCAGATAACCCACCCTATTGTAGACTATACAAACCCAGCAAAAATGAAATTTGGGGTGAGACCTAAAAGGGTTTGTTTTGTGCGGGCTGGCCTATTACCTCACAATAAATGTCCTTGCCTCACCGTACTCCTGAATCTCTGCAAGTTCTTTTGCTCTCCCTCACTGCAACAGTAGCAGATAAGTATATTTTGTAACCTCCCTCTTCCTTCCCATGCCTTGCTGTCAATAGAAGGAAATGGGCCAAATACTAATAACAAATGTTTTTCATAGTAAGACACACAAGCAGACTCAAATTTGCTGAATGAATAAACTAGAAAAAAACGATAGTTTATAAAATAAAAGTGAAGCATTTTCTCCATAAAAAAATGTATAATTTAAAGTTAACTTATGGTAGATGGTGCTGACACAACAGTGACTAAAGTGTACACTGAAAAGGAAAGGGTGGACACGCTGATTGATATTCTCTTGTATAGAGACATAACTCTATACCAAGTGAGGAAGCTTCCATGACAGTTTCCATGATGAAGGTCAGATATTTTAATAAAGGTCATCACAAGACAATTTTGACCTAAACACTTCAAATCTTAAAAATGCAAGAGTGGGATCAAGTCCATTTCATTTTCAACTGGAATCCTGATGACTAAGAGCAAAGCTGCTTGTGAACTGTTGGCAGATAATTATCCACAACTATATTCTTCAGAGGCAAATGCAAATGGCGTGCTAGTGGTATGCTTCATCACAGTTGGTTGGCTGAACAAATGCTGAGGTGCTGGAGGTGCTCTCCACTTTGAAAAAGCTTCATTTTGGATTCATCAGTAAATAGAGAAAAGACTGGTTTCATACAGTCACGGTGCTGACCAATCAACCTGTGAAAAGCAGTAGCTGATTCTTGATTCTATCAGCAATGTATAAAGTAGGATATTATATCAGCAGAATTCCATGCTGATAGATGATTTTATATTACTATCATTGAGCTACATGTCAAAGCATCAAATCAAAGAGCTTGCCTTGTTTGCATTCATTATTTCCTAACCCAGTCCAATGTAACTTTTGGTCTTTAGAGAGACTTTTATTTATTTTGTTGCAAGTACTGGATAATATTCTGCTTCATTCTTTCTGACAAAGTCTGGGAACCATCTGGTCTGAATAGCTACTAAGTAGGTGTAAATTTTCCTCATCAGTCACCTGTCAGCCAGTTGCCTTTGAGTCAAAGCGAACCTTTTAAGTGTATAAAAACTGCAAGTTATGTGTCCTGACACTATAAGTGAAGGAGGCAATTTGAAATTATTTCAGGAACTGCATGTTTTATAGTAATATTTTGAGGGAACAAATTTATGAAGATAGAATAGAGAAATAGGCTTTCAAATATAAAAATTATATCTGATTGAAAAACATTAAGCAGAAATAAACTTTGCTGGCAATAGTGAATCTGGCCTCTGAAGAGTATCGAGTCTATTTTAAGTAACTAGAATGACCAAACATATGGTAGCTATTCAAAGGTTTGTATGACACACACAGAAAAATACTCCTTAGTTTCAAATTTGATGTATAATAGAGGTGCGCTGATGGGATTTGCCACAAACTGGCAGTTACATGAAATGTATCGTGTGTAGGATGGGAGCTGGTTTCATGCTTATTTATATCAGTTCACTTCTCCCAGATTCATAACTGTCTAAATACCTACCCTAATTAGCACTAGGTTGTTCCTCTAGCTCACGGTACCTATTTCCTCTCTGCTGTCGTATGTGGCCATGATATAGAGGAGTAGGGAGGATGAAGATTACTTTGAGAAAGATCAAAGCATGGGAATATGGTCTCAGCAGAGTAACCCATTGACAGTCTTGAAGAAGAGCCTGCACTCATGAATATGAACTCCATAGAAAAGGGTAAGATAGTCGCTGTGTTCAGCTCAAACTTTTATATAAACGCTGCTTGTGAGGTTGTATTATTATTGCTGTTGAAAAAGATGGCTGGTAACTGCACTTTGTATTACTTTAATTATTATTGTGAAAGTTGGTGTGATTAAGGCTTACTACATTGAAGGTATTGCTTTAGGCAGAAGATACAGTAAATTTGGTAACTGAGATCGGATGCCTCGGTGGAAGGAGATAACATTGTGTCTCTGCGTTTATGCCGCCTTTCTTCTAGCCAATTCTCCACTTCCCAACTCTAGAGGAGGGTTCTCTGAGGTTGTTCGAAGTCAGTCTTGATTTTATACTGAGAGGATCCATGAAAACTGAATTAGCTGAATACTTCAAGTCTCTGGTGGTAGGAGAGACAAGGAATACAGGTGAAGAGAGACATGAAGGCTGTAAACAGAAAGTAGTCTACACTCATTTGCAGAGAAATGTGAAAGGCTTTCTGTTGTTTTAAAACACAAATCCCAACCCCTCTTTTTTGACTCCCATGTTCAAAATTCAATCTCTTCTCTCTTTTTTTTTTTTTTTCTTCTTAGTACTTCAGTGAGCTCGTTCACTTTGTTCTGGATCCAGAACGTGTCTTCATCATTTGCCCTAATTGTTTGCCACATCCAACCATCATTGCCTACTCATTTTAACTATTTTATACCCTAAATTGTACTTGATATACTGAGAAACTATTCCCTGAAGTAAACATCACCAAGACTGACTATGATACGAACTAATCTGAAATGTGTCCTAGGAGCAGCTTATGACATTTTGGCTGACAGAGAGGATGACTACAAGGGACAAATAAGTGAATTTTGCCATTTATATAAATGTCTGGACTAACCAGCTTCATGAAACTTTTTCTTTTTATTGGTTTCTCAGGATCTTGAAACTCAACAAAGATCATGAGAATTTAGCAAATATTAATATGACATGTGAGGAGTCTCACAACATACAGAAAAATCTACATTTTCAAATGAACAACGATTTCATGGTAAAAAGCCTTCCCTCTATTACCATGTCCCCCTCTATGTCCCTAAAATCCACTTTTAGCCCACTTTTATTAAATAAACTTCAGAGCAAAGCAGGCAAATTTGGGCAGAGTATAAAAACTAGAACCAGAAATATTACAATGAACTTTGCTTTGAAGCTAATGTAGGAGAGGCAATCAAATCCTAACTGATATGACAAACTCTTTCTTCCTAGAATTTTAACTGACTTATCTACGTTAATGTTATCTAAGTTAAATGTAGACTGGATGTGGTGAAATGAGGATGCAGATGTGGTAAGAAATTTGCCCTGGGCATAATCTGGGTGAATGGTGGTGCTAGTGTACAGAAATGCATTAGCAGTACCTTAACAAGTACCTGTTTCAACATCCCAATGAATGTTGAAAATGACCTGATATCATCACCAGTATCTACACCAATGTTTCTTAACCAAGCGTATCTAGTAGTAAACTTTAAAACACAGACTCAATATAATACACACATAGACAGACAGACAGATATTAAGATCTTCTATTTCCTTTCAAACTTCTCTGGAGGTTTGAATTCAGTGCATCTGAAGTAGGACCTAAGTAGCTGCATTTTTAAATGTTCTGTACTACATTGTGATATACCATAAAAACTTAAAGCCCTGACCCAGGTAGGTTTGGTCCAGAATGTGTTGTCATGTAGATGGCTTATTATATAACAGATCTACCTAACTAGTACTATTTTTCAGACACTATTCCAAGTGTTTTACAATATTAACCCACTTAATCTTCATACTAAACTACTGTGAGGTAGCTACTATGATCATCTCTTCCATTTTGAAGAGCAAGGGGGCAGATACACAGCTTTTCAAGATCACAAAAATTCTTATGTGTTAAGTAAAAAGTCTTAAAGCTGATATCCCAAGGAAGTATATTGACTATACTTAAGTTAAATATATACTAAAATACTATAAAAATTATGATGTGACTATATGTGATGATAACTTCTGGCACTTATCAGAGCAATAAAAGACATATTGGATTGTTTTACAAATACTAAGAAGAACAAGAATCAGTTTTGCTTTGTTAATTTCTGAAAACAACTTGTATAGCTGAAGAACATGCTCTTCAGTAAAATTTTACTCTGGGAAAGGGAAAAGAGTGATTATACAAATAAAATATTGATGTTTCTTACTATCTTTAAAATGTGATTGTGGACTTCCTTTCATTCTTAGAAATGGGGAAATTTTGATTATCTTGATAACTTTAAAATGAATTTTAACAATACGGATCTCTCATCGGCCAGAGATTTAGCTCAGTAGTTCCAGCGCCTGCCTAGCAAGCGCAAGGTCCTGAGTTAGATCCCAGGTAACCAAATACAACAATGCCAGACATGGTGACTCATGCCCACCAGCAATCAGTACCACACACCGTAGTTCTGAGCATGGTGACTCATGCCTGTAATCCCAGCACTTGGGAAGTAGAGGCAGGAGGATTGCTGTGAGGTCAAGGCTCACCTGGTCTACATAGTGAGCTCAGGGCCAGCCTGAACTACAAAGCAAGACCCTGTCTCAAAAAACAACAACAACAAAAAAATAGATCTCTGGCTAATAAATCTAGCAAGCAGACCTTCTGACTCTAGCTCATAAATTCTTCTGACTTTTTCGAAGTCTTTCTTACTCAAGTTAAATTGGAAGTAAGCTAGATACCATAGGATTGCGGTTCTGACACCAGTAAGCTTTGTCTTCTCTCCTATCTCAAAGCTTTGTTTTTTTTAATCTGAAAAAATGGCTGGTTGTGCCACAGGTAATATTCCAATAGTCCCTGTAAATATTAGCATTCCATAAGTTTTTAAGAACTACTGTGACAGCAAGTCCATGGCTTCTGTTTCTTCCAAGTACTGATTTGTTCTTGCCTGACTTCTGGGATCTCTGAACATTGATTAGAAACAATGCAGTAACCCTTGGTAGACATCTGACTTTTCTTAACCTAGCAGAAATGAATCTGTCAATTTGCATTAGGAGTTGTTAGGTAGCATCGTGCTCAGTGATAGATTGCCCCAAAGTAGTGTTATGTTGACATTCAATTATACTAGACTTCTAAAAGGACAGTGCACTCTACTCTTTCAATTCTTGAGAAATAAGGATGGTACAAAATGTGGTTGATAGAATGCAAGAAATTATTTCCTGTGCATTCTAATGCTTTTGTGTTTTGCCTGGTAAAGCTGTATCTGAGTTTATCATCAACGAACTTTTTTTTTTTTCTAAAACTTTGCAAGGTCATAAGAAAAGCTTTCCAGAAGAGCTCAATATGGCGAAGATGAGCCTTTGCAATTTTAGCCAAGGTGTTCCCTACATGTTCCTTCATGAGGTATGAGATAAGGAAAGCTTCCTTCTAAGGAAAATAGCATGAGAAATAGTATAGAAGAGGCAATTAGAAAGTGGGGTGATGGGAAAAGGAGCTTCATTTAATCACAGCAAATTTTTCAACCCCTGCACTACATCTGAGGAAGAGAGGGCAGCATTGCGTGGATAGAGAAAGAAAGATCCATCTACACAAAAATGACATGGACATTTCACTTATTACTCAATACAATTCACTTCATAATTATAATTATTTTTAAGTGAATGAATCAAATGTAGTATGTTCAAACTTCATACTTTGCAAATCTTTGTTTGGAATAGACTATATAGATAAGGTCTCAAAATACGATTCCTCTTCACTGTCATGGAAGGATATCTTTTATTAAAAGAGACAAGCAATTTTAGCCTGAATTTATAAAAAGTTTTAGTATATTTTAGAAAAATGAGAGCACTGTGCTGTACAAGATGTGGCTTGAGAATTCTAGAGGACTTTTTGTTGTATTTTTCCTTATTATATAATTTATATACAACAAATACACCTAGAGCTGGCCAGAGTGGAGCACACCTGTGATCCCAGCACTCTGCAGGCTGAGGCAGGAGAATTACCAGTAGTTCAAGGCTAGCCTGAACTATATAACATGACTCTGTCTCAAAAAATAAACTAAATGCCCCCCAAAATAAAACAAGGTTGGACCAGGGATTTAGCTCAGTGATTCTGGTGTCTGCCTTGCAAGTGCAAGGGCGAACTTTTGATCTTGGGTACCACACACAACAATGCCAGGTGTGGAGACTCATGCCCACCAGCAATTAGAACCACATACCACAGTGCACGGCGTGGTGGCTCACACCTGTAATCCCAGCACTTGGGAGGCAGAGGTAGGAGCATTGCTGTGAGTTTGAGGCTGAGCTCAGGGTCAGCCTGAATTACAAAAGCGAGACCTTCTGTCAAAAAAAAAAAAAAGAAAGAAAGAAAGAAAACAGTGTTCAAAAAGATCCTTGAGTTTTATATCAGATCAAAACAAAATAAAGACATTAATATATAAAAAAAGAAATGGTGCAGATTTGAGAACTTTGGAGCAATATTTCTTCTTCTAACAAGAGTTAAATTGCCAGAGCGTTTCCATTATCAGCTTTTCTCCTTAATCAAAAAGTTAAATGCTATCATTCTCATTAGAATTGATTTTCTGTTTTATGCTTTGCTTCATTAACCTTTCTGAGGAGCCATACAATAATTCAGGGCATTCTCTGTAAGGTATAAATCAAGTCAGGAAAGCTAGCCCCAGATCCTTGGTCCCTTCCCTGGGTGAGAAAGGGCTTCACTTAGCTTCTCGGCTGGGCATAACATGGTTTCTGGTTTCTTTGTGTAACTGTTACTTGATATTTTAAGAGCTGCTCTACATTTGGATTGAGAATCTGTTCTTCTAGACAAGGCCAGCAGTATGGGCTATTTTTTCAATTGGAGAAGATACTGTCTTTAAGCTTCCATATTATCTGGTACCAATAATGTCACTCCTCCACTACTGGCCTCAGTGGAGACTTTTCCAATTAATATTTTATCGAGAGACAGCTTCTTTTGCTGTTTACTCTATACTGAGGAAACTGCCATGCAGAGTCCTTAGGTGAATATTCGTCATGACAAAAGGGCACCTGCAATATCTCTTCCTGTTTTTCTAGCTCAGGAAGGTCTTATTTAGCTTGACATAATAAAATAGACTTTGTTTCTTTTCAAAGAAAGTTTTTCACTTATTATTTTACAGGTTATTGTATTTTCTTAAAGTTCTAAAATAAGAGTAAATATATTCACTTTTTCAACAATATCAAAGTATTAAGAATAACATAATACCCTTCTCCACTGTTGGTGGGACTGTAGACTCGTACAACCCCTGTGGAGATCAGTTTGGAGAATCCTCAAAAAGCTAGGATTGATGGTCCCATTTGACCCGGCCATTGCCCTGCTAGGTATATACACAAAAGAATTAAAAGACTCTTATCACAGTGACATATGTGCACCCATGTTTATAGCAGCCCAGTTTGTGATT
>PVIR01024499.1:0-25856 GCA_004026965.1 Petromus typicus | reverse complement strand
CAACAGTGAATCTCCCTAATATAAATAATGGACTTTAGGAAATAATAATGTGCCAGTGGGAATTCATCAATTGTAGCAGATCATGTAGACTGTAGAAAGAGCTGGGCATATAGGAAGTCTGGTTCCTTACTCTCCCTTCATTTTTATTGTGAAACTAAAGTTGTTCTTAAAAATGGTTGATTAACCATAATTTTAAAATATTTGACACAGAGAAGGAATACAAAATAAAATATTTTAGGTGACATATTTTAAACTATGGAGTTATGTTTGTCACATTTTTATTCGCAAAAAAAACATTTTTTTAAGCCCATAGGTCATTGCTCATTTATAGTCCCTACTTAAAGAACTTGGAAAGTGCAGCAGCACACATAGTGATATAAAAACCTTACGGGAATTTGGGGAAGATCATCCAAGTATTTCATAACCCGCTGGCTGAAATGTCTGTTTGGAAGTTTCAGGCCTAGGCCTCAAGGTTGAAACTTGGGCAGAAGTGAGCTGACCTGACAAGGATTCCACAGGGACCGACATTCCATGTGAGATCTCAGTTCTGAGGTTAATTTGCTCCATTTTCTGAATTCCTTTTTGTCACTTAACCAAACTCTCGCCCATCTGAAAATGGTTCTTTCTATTTTGACCACTAAAAATATTTAAGGTTGGTATCCTTCAGCTTCTAACCTCTGACTTCTTGAGGAATGATCTCAAGGCTGCAAGCAAAACAATCTTAGATTCTTCAGGCTACTTTCTAGTTCTTCCCACAATAACATTTTTCTAGCATAGCAGATATGAAGAGACAAACTTGTTAGGTAAACTGAAAAGAAAAGAAACAGGAAGATGAAAGGGGAAATTAATTAAATGTATGTAAGGGAAGTTAGAGAGCTTTAAACACATAGAAAATCCAGTTAATGTGGTTTCCACATGTGGTTTCTGGACTTCAAATTCTTCAAATGAATTTTCAAAAACAAATTAATTCATCTTTATTAATTAACCTTTATTGACTTTTAATCTTACCATGTCACAAATATTATAAATATGTTTTGAAAAATAATAAAGATCCTAGTAAAAGTTATCATGACAAATTCACAGAAAAACATAGTTGACACCAAGGAAATAGTAAGAATACAGTTTCAGT
The DNA here is from genome assembly GCA_004026965.1 of Petromus typicus. Lineage (NCBI taxonomy): Eukaryota > Metazoa > Chordata > Mammalia > Rodentia > Petromuridae > Petromus > Petromus typicus. The sequence goes on along the minus strand of PVIR01024499.1, from coordinate 24,727 downwards.
TAAAGATAGTTCTTTACATTGAGTTAAAAGTGCATCATATCAACTATATTTTTCTCATTTCACTACAAACAAGTGAAACTTTGTTTAAAAAAAAAAAAAAGTACTCCTCCTTCATGATCAAACATGGGAAGATCACCAGGCTACTCCATGTGAGTGTGAAATTAAACAGAAAAGATGAAGGTGGTACAGGCAGAATGGGTTTCGCAGCACTATGCCAGAACCATCTGACACCGTGAGCAGAATCTTTTTCATCTGGATCTCTATCAGAGAGACACTGCTTGTGTTAATTATTTTCTTACTGCTCAGATAAAATACCTGACACCCAAAGTTAAAGGGGAAAAGGTTTATGTAGCTCACATTTTGGAGAGGTTTCAGTCCATAATCGGCTGGCTCCAAGGCAGGGTTGCATGGCAGAGGAGAACAGTTCATAACACCCATCAAATGAGCAGGGATAAAGGTAATAAGGGACCTTAACAGCATCTTTCTGCACTTGGGCCTAGAATTGCACCACAAATCAATTCAGTCACACACTGTAGATCTATTCACCTCTGAAGAAGCCCTGCCTGTGACCACGTGAGGCCTCAAGGAGATATCTACATGGGTGACAAACCATAACACTGCTTTTTCCAAAAAAAGGACAACTACTAACCTCTTAGTGGAAATGATTGATTTTTTTGTGTGTTGTTTTTGTATCCTGTAAACTTGCTGAATTCATATGCTAGTACTAACAGGTTTTTCATGGGTCTTCTGAGATTGTCTACATATATGATCACATCATATTTCCTTTTCTTGTTTAGCCACTCTGATTAAAACTTTAAGAACACTGGGGCCGGGGAGTTAGCTCAGTGGTTCCAGTGCCTGTCTTGCAAGTGCAAGGACCTGGGTTCAATCCCCGGTAACCACATAACAATACTGAGTGTAGAGACTCACCCCAGCAGCAATCAGTACCACATACCACAGTGCCGGGCGTGGTGGCTCACGCCTGTAATCCCAGCACTTGGGAGGCAGAGGCAGGAGAATTGCTGTGATGTGAGTTGGAGGCTAAGCTCAGGGCCAGCCTGAACCACAAAGCGAGACCCTGTCTCAAAAAACCTAAAAAAAAAAAAAAAAAAAGACTTTAAGAACACTAATTAGAAAACAAGGAGATATTCTTGTTTTGTTTCTGTTCTTAGAAGAAAAACTTTCATATTTTCACCATTAGATATGTTATTAATTCCTTTGTCATGTAGAACATTTATCATACATAGCATTGATAGAAGTTTCTTTTTCATCTTAGTTAAGTGATTTTTTTAAATCATCGAACAGTATTGGATCTTGTTACTTTTTTTGTAAGTTGATATGATCGTTCATCCTATTAGTATGGTGCATTACATTGATTGATGTTTGGATATTAAATCAACTTTGAATTCTTGGAATAAGTCCTATTTTATCCTCATGTGTACTCCTCCTTGTATACTACAGAATACTACTCCTTGTATATTCATAGTATGTAAGTGTTTCAGGATTTTTGTACTTTAATTGCAAAGGATGTTCATGTGTAGTTTTCTAGTAATGTCTGGTCTGGTTGTCGGGGTAACTCTGGCATCATAAAATTAATTTACAAAGTATTGGGGCAAAGATATTAAAACAAAAAATGATAAAAGTTGCAGAAATCTTACAAAATTGTACAGATAAATTGAAAGAAGTTGAATTTTACACAATTAGCAGACACACGGTACAAGCTGGACACAAAGAAATGACCCATAGCACAGAAAATGGCCAGCATGATCTTTGGCTAATTCCTAATGAGGAAAAACTAGAGTTTACTTTTTAATTGATTTTAGTGATACATTTTATATATACATTATGATCACATTCACCACTGATAATTTGTGCCTGTATATGACACATCTTGATTTTCATTAGGAAAAATTAAAGTTTAAAACCCCACAGTAGATTATTATTTGTTGACTATAGTGTTATTCAAGTTAACACTACAGAAAAGATGCACAAAATTTTCCCTCCATACTCACAATTCAGGTGTTTTCAAAAGAATCCCCATGGCAGAAGCTGAAAATTATCTCTTCATAAAATTTAACTGATTGCAACTGTACAGCCAGACTATGTTTCTCAGCCTGGTATGGCTTTGTGACTAGATTCTTGTCAACATGAAGTGAAAGATAATGATATGGAACTTACAATTCATGGCTTTTAAAGACAGAAATATATAGTCTTCACCATTTTTTATTTCTGCTGTTGCAGGCAGAAGTCAGGGGGAAGTTTGAGCAGCCATTTTGGATCACAAGATGGGAGTTGAGCATGGTAGAACAACCAGGAGCCAGGGCCTCAAACTTCTTCTGTTTCTTTTCTTGGTCTGTAAACAGATAAAACAAAGTTTCAGGAAGAAAATACTTCCCATATGGAAAACTCAGTCTGAGAGATTGTATCTCCAGAGTTCAGATTTGGCAGGTCTGTGCTTGCTGTTTCTGACCCGCCAATCTCTGACCCAGTGGGGTATTTCCAAAGAATGCTTCAGTTTGCAGTGCAAAGCTATAATCCACACCTCCACGAAGAAGAGAGAATGAGAAGAGAAGTGACCCAGTTGGCACTGTCTACCCAGCATCCATTGCATCTCTCTTCCTCTGAACAGAACTCAGCTTTCCTTCAGATACCCATGCACACCCTTCATCAGCACAGGGACTCCAGTCCCTCCTCTGGTGTATATCCTGATTCATTTAAACCACAAAACTCCAATTTCTTTGCTGTAAAGATCCAGGTAGTAAATATTTTAAACTTTACAGCTATGTGGATCCTTGTCATGTATTCTTTGTGAATTTGTTTTTGCTTTTGCCTCAAACTTCTTGATCCTTCTTGAGCAGACAACTTAGTATTCTAATCCAATGTCTGTATAAAATTCTAAGTGAAAAAAAAGTGGAACTTTGACTTTCTGATAAAGGCTATAATTGTTCTCTAACAGGCTGTAGTTTTCGATGGTGGTCACACATTTGGTGCTACAAAATAAATGAGCCACCCAATTAATATCTTTTATGGAATGCTGCTTTAATAGGACCTTAATCTACAATTTATTTCCTTTCATCTCAGTCTTTCCTGAACATACTTCAGTCAAGTCCTCTCTTTCCAACCCTCATCAAAATTACCTTTATCAGGATCAACAAGGACTTACAAGTAATGAAATGGAGTAGTTAATTCTCAGTCCACCTTATACTTGATATGTCAGTCTGATGAACTTGTGCATTTTTACTCCTTTGAAGGTCTTTATTTACAAAACCTATCACTCTCAATCCTCACTTTGCATTTTTGGTCTCTTTCTCATCCGCCATGCTGCACTGAGGGCTTTGCATTTCTCAGAAGTCACTTCTCTACCTACACTCACTTCCTTGGTTCTCCTTTCCATTCATAGCTTTGAATACAATATAGACACTACAACTCCAAAGCTATTTTCTGGCCTATGAGAATGTAAACCATTTGAGGCCAGAAATCTTTGTATGACTTTCCCCTGTGAGTCTTCATGCCTCAAAGATAATCTTGTTACAGAATGATACAGCAATTAATTTGTTGAATGAACTAATAATTTGAAGCTGCTTTGTTTCTTAACTAGTCTCTTGAAACTGCTTAATATTTATTTTCTCCTTGAAAGTCATCTTATAAGGAAAGGAAAATCCACATCCTTGTCTAACACATCCAGCAGATGCAAAATAAATTTTAACTCTGAATTTTTATGGGCATAGCCAGGCTGTTTTTCACACACACTGCTCCTGCCAGCTATGCAGAGGGACATGGATGACATCCTGAGTTAGTTTTAAGAATTCCTATTGCTGCAGTATATGGAATGATACACATGAGTTAATAACAGGCTTCAAGGAAAAGAATGCTTCTTGGTATTCAGTTCTTCATGTCTGCGAATGCAGATCCACAACACAAACCCTTTGAAGTCGTAAATAAATAGTGCTGAATGACCAAGTTCTCAAAGGGTGTTTACAGAGGCTGCTTTGTTTCTGGAGGGCATGCACTCATGAGGGCACTCAGAAAAGAGAACACTGGTTTAATTAGAAGTTTTATCAGTTTAAGTGCAATTTCAGTTAGTATCAATACTCACCTAATACTGAGCTGATCACTATCATTAGCTTTTCCATTTAGGCGCCATCTTAGTAGCAGGCACATCTGATTGTTGAGTGTTCTCTGTCTTCCTGTTTCAACATGCATACACATGTGTTAGTTCGTGCTCAGGAATGCTTATTTGTGTCTCTCTTCTGAAAGTACTCTGATCATATCTTCACAGAGAAGAGTTGACCATCACCCGGAAATTGGTTTGTAAACAGATAAAACAAAGTATTCAGGAAGAAAATACTTCCCATATGGAAACCTCAGTCTCAGAGATTGTATCTCCAGAGTTCAGACTTGGTAGGTCTGTGCTTGCTGTTTCTGACCCGCCAGTCTCTGACCCAGTTGGGTATTTCCAAAGAATGCTTCAGTTTGCAGTACAAAGCCATAATCCACTCCTCAGCGAAGAAGAGAGAATGAGAAGAGAAGTGACCCAGTTGGCACTGTCTACCCAGCATCCATTGCATCTCTCTTCCTCTGAACAGAACTCAGCTTTCCTTCAGACACTCATGCACACCCTTCATCAGCACAGGAACTCCAGTCCCTCCTCTGGTGTAGATCCTGATTCATTTAAATCACAAAACTCCAATTTCTTCACTATAAAGAGCCAAATAGTAAATATTTTAGAATTTATAGCTATGTGGATCCTTGTCATGTATTCTTTGTGAGTTTGTTTTTGCTTTTATATTGCTTTAAGAATATAAAACTCTGCTTACTGCGTAAGTCATATAAAAACAGCCCAAAGGCTGGTTTTAATGAACAGACTATAACTTATTTGCCAATCCATTGCTTAGCCAATCATGCTATCTCCTTCCTCCTTTCAGTAGCTGCTTTTGAAGAGGTTGCGTAATTCAATTCTAGTCAGTGAGATATGAAGAAGAACCTGTTGAGGACTCTGGGATAAATTTTCTCATCTCTCCCACTGCTAGAAATTACTGCTGCAATGTTGCTTAGGAGCTAACATGGGAGAGTGGCAGGTAGTGAAGATCCTTGACTGCACCAAGCCGGAACCCTCTGCCTCTGCACTTATCACTATCTCATACTTGATTCAGGCTGCCACTATATGGCCCAAGCCAGTCTTCAACTCCTGAGCTCAAGTGATCTTCCTGCCATAGCTTCCTAAGTAGATGGGATGGGCACACATCACCATTCCCAACAAATGTTTAGCACTGTTTAAGCAAATGAGAATCAGGATTTTCAGTTACTTACCACTCAAGGATTATAACCAATTGAGAGAGTAAGAAGTTCAGACTGACATGAGGAGGTAACCAAAAGAATACTTAGCCATAATGTGACAGATACCTCCTCAGAGTCCTAAATGTCTTGTTCTTCTCTTTCTCATTCTGCTTTCAGATTTCAATTTCCAAAGATAATCCAAATGCCTATGAACGATTTTAGTTCTTTTTAAAAATAGAGAAAGAAGTTGCAGATGTGTAATATGAATAAGTCTAGTGTGGAACAAGCTTGATGTATAATGTGAGGGCAACAATTACAAAGTGTACACTAGAAATTTTCCAAGGCAGTACATTTCAAGTTTTAACACACACACACACACACACACACACGCACACACACATGCACACACACACGCACACAGTAACTAAGAGGTATAAGATGATAGCCAGTTTTGTGTGCTTCACTGTAGAAGTCATTTCATTGTATATCAAAACCTCATATTGTACCGTTTAAATATGTACAATTTAAAAATGAAAATTAAAGAAAATAAAGCTACAGGATATCATAAATTTTTAAAAAATTTTGCTTTAATTTACTGTGATTGCTTCACATAGAACACAGATAAGAAAATAGACTTCACAGAGAAGTAAATAGTCCCTAATTGCGGATAGCTTCTTGGAGGCAAAGACAGGATTGGAAAATAGATCTCAAATCCAAATTCATACACTAGACTGAGTGTAGTGCTCATCGCAAAAACTTACAAATTAAGACTTGTCTTTGAATAGCAAGAGGTGTTGTGATGTCTCAGCAGTATATCTATACCTTGGCATTATATAGAGAAACAGATGAGAAAGAGAGAAGTAGAGAAAAGTAGGGAGAGAAGAAGAGAGAACCAGAAACAGAGATACAGAGAGAGAGAATATTAGGAATTGACTCCTGCAGTTTTGGAGGCAAACTGGAGACACAGGAGAGCCAATGGTACAAAACTCTAGTTTAAGTTTAAGGGCCTGAGCCTTAGGAAAAATAATTTCACTCTGCAGAGGGTAGCTGAGGTTTCAATTCAGGTCCAAACTCAGGGAAGCAAAACAAAAAACTGGAAATGAAGCTTATGTGTATAAAGGGTGGGGCTGTAGGGAGGGCGGGAAAATGGGAAAATATAAGAACCAAGATACATCAGGTATAGTACAGATTCTCAATGTTAAATATGATCACAATATATACCTAAAATATACCAATAAACTCAACAGAAAAAGAAATATAAATAATTTTTTTAACTCAGGAAAAGAATCTGTTCCCTGTTCAAAGGCCATCAAATAGAAACCTTCAGATGTGGGTGATTCACCCTTCTTGTTATATCTAAACTGATTGGATAAAGTCTATTCTCATCAGAAAAGGAAATCCAATTTAATCATGTGACGGATTTAAACGCTAATCTCATCTCAAAGTGTTCTTATAGCTTCATCCAGAATAATGTTTGACCATCTTTTTGGACATCATGTAGCCTTATCAAGGCAGTGCAGAAGTGCTCAGCACAGTCTTCATCAAGGGATTTGTGGGTCTGGACAAAACAGCAGCTTCTAATCCATCTATCTTCAGCAACTGCTTCCAGGAAAGATCAAAGTGCAGAGAAGGAAGAGGTGCTGGGGTCTGCTGAATCTGTTCTTTGAGTTGAGGAAAAGGCTGATAGTTAAAGATGATAACCCTCTTTAGAGTACGGTTTGAAAAGTATATGCTGACATTTAAAAATGAAATGGGTAAAAGGATTAAAAGTAAGACATGGGTTCGGAGACTTTTACATTTACCATGTAAGGAGGACGGGAAAAGGCAGAAAGACTAATGAAATCAACATTAGTCTTTGTGGTTTTTCTAGAAAGCAGGAAGCCTCAGGTTTTGGTAACAGGGAGCTATTTTTTATTGTCCCTAAGCCTTATGCTCACAAGTGGGAGCAAAAGGACAAGATTAAAAACAGAGAAAGGACTCTGCCTTACTGAATGGAATTTTTGGAAATCACAGAGCTGGTTGAGAGTTGTAAAGACCCTGGAGCACCACAATGAACAGATTGAAGACCGATGGTGAGAGCTTGTTATTACTGACACCTAACACCCTATAAATGCTCAAAGACGAAAATAACATCAAGAAAAATAAGAAGGTACTCTGTAGAAGTCACATAGAGTACCGAGATTACAAAACATTTAAAACAATGTCAGCACTTTGTAATGAGATGTGAAAGACAGATGAGGGAACTGATTGCTTCACCAAAATCAATAGAGGCCTCATGAAAATGAGGATTGCAATCGTGGACCTAAATAACATTTCCTCTGGAACTTTTTAGTGAACAGCAAAGTAGATTTTGCAGTTTCACTGTCCAGGCCACATATTCAGTGGATTTTCAGATTGGATTCCATAGACTACAGAGCCCAACCAGAGGCAAGACGACTTGGCCACTGTTGAGAACATGATTCTATCAGTTGTGCCAGCACTGAAGTTAGGTAGAACACTCAGTAATACCACAAGTCTAACACACCTGACCAGCAATATCCTGTTTTCAAAAAACTAAAGCTATGTCAGTTAATTACTACTGTGTGGAGAGCAAACCTGGTAACACCCTGCTAAGCTAGAAATCTCTTCCTGTCAAATAGCGCTCCTGGAAGCTTTCTAATATGGGCCCTATTACCCCTACCCTACCTGGTTCTCAAGCCCACAGGAAAGTTGCCTTCTTTCTCAGAACTCCTGTAGAATAATGTCAAGGGGTAAAAAGATTTGGAATGAGGAGATAAATGAAATGGGCAGAAGTAAAAATGCCCTGGAAGGGCTTCTTTTTTTTCTCTCTCTCTCTCTTTCCAGGGTAGAATTATAGAGAAAATGAAGCTTTGTCTTTCTTTTTCCTTTCTAGTAAATACATTCCATTAAAGGAAATTTGTTTCCTGGATCCCACCCCCCTGGACAGTAGGAGAGAGAGATTCCCCTGATAAAAGACTATGAGGGAGGCTGAATCAACAACCCCGAGCAGGAAAAGAAAGTGTGCTGCTGCTGCTCCTGCTGCTGCTAAGGGGGCTGTCGCCCCTTTGGACAAGCTGAGAAAGCAGTGCCCTGAGCCAGTGGCACCTCTGACACCTGAGGTTTGAACAGCCAGACTTAGGTGATAGTGAGGAGATGGGATCCTCTGTCAACAAGTTCACACAAATTGACAAAACAGGACCAACATGATCCTTGGGGTCAGTTGAGTGCATGGAATGATAAGCTAAGGAAGCTGAAGAAAGAGGAATTGAATAAGGTAAGTCCCTGCATACCAGTGAGATGAAGACTGCTATTTTGCATAGTCAGTGTCCCTCCATACACAAAGCAGTCTAGGTAGTATCTAGGCTGTACCCATTAGACTCTGGTTTCTTCTTTTAGCAGACCATTTCCATCCCAAAGAACTAAGATGGAGATTTTCCGACCACATTTGTCACCAATGGAATAAGAGAAGATGGTTATATCCTCAGCTAAACTTGGTACCTAGTCAGAAAATAAATGGTCCCACGAGTGAGAAGAGATGGATCAAGTGCACGTCCTTAGTGGCCCAAAACAAAGAGGTACATCTTCAGAAGGCTTACCTGGCTCCAGAGAGGTCACTGTGCCATAAGATTGTCACCTGGAGCATCTGCATGCACTTTCTTCACTCAGTCTTCCACTTCTTCCTACTCAATAATAAAAGGCTTTTGTTTGGGATTTCCCAAACACCCTAATGTCCTCTAAGTGCCAAATCCCCTTAGTTCCCTGCATCCCTCTTTCAGTAGCTCCCATTTACAAAACCTAAGAATCCAAGACTCTAATGCTCTGCCTCACTTCACTGCATCATAGGAGACACCCTGAAGAATTCCTGGTGTCCAGAATTCAGGGGGCTGCAAAATGAGATTGTCAATTTCTTTAATATATGCCAAGTGTAAGTTCTAAAATGAATTACTTTATGATTCTTGAAACATGATGAGGAAGAGAAGCAGAAGTATTTCCTTGTCATGATTTTATTCCTCCTCAACAATGACAAAAAATGTTTGTTTGTAGATGGCAACATCCTCTGCTCTAGCACTCTGTGACTCTGAGCCCTTAATATATCTTAGAATCATGTAGGAAACTTTTAAAAAGTAATATCTGTTCCCTTGGCCTAGTGATTCTGATTCCATTGGTCAGCTTTGAGACACCAGAAGTAGTATTTTGAAAGACCCTGGGGTTGTTATAATCAGCAGGTTGAGAACCACTGCTAGCTTCATCAAAAGTGCCTTCCTGAACCCACTGTTACAATCAGAGTTCTGTGTTCATCTCTGAAGGTATATGTACATTTCTTGCCTGTCACGTATATCTTCTTCTCAGTTGACTTACAGTGGCTGGATGACTCATTTCACAAGTCAAAAAAAGGCCCAGATTCCATTTTAGGTAGAGCTGAATAGCTACAATTTTTATCCTCTCACGTCTAGAAAGTGTATTGTACTGCAGAGATCATTTTCCTGATGAAGTATCTCCTTCAATCCTTAATACAAGCCTGAAGTAAACAAGTCATATAACATTCTTCTTGTTTTAAAGAAGAACTTGATATCCAAAGAGAGAGTATGCTTTTCCCTCTGTTTACACAGAAGGAAGAGGCAGTGGATCCACAACTCCAGCTTATCTCACTTTCTACCCAGTTCGATTTTCTTGATTCTTCCAGTGCTGGCCATGGCTAAAGTTTCTGTCCAATCCTATTGACCCAGCATTAGGAGCTGTATTGCTTTCTACTATGCTTTTCAGTCTCCAAGTGCAGGCAGATCTCCTGGAAGTCTAGTTAAAATGCAGAATCTGAGTTCCTGGATTTGGGGCAGGGCCTGAAATTCATATTTCATCTAACTTGCTGTGGATGACATCACTGAACCACACTTTGAATAGCAAAGATATAACAAAGTTATAAAATACATTCTTTTTTTAATTGAAATCTTTATTGGTACATTACATATACACATCATGATTGCACTCGACAATAAGAATTTGTACTAGTATATGACACAACTCAATTCTCATTTTTCCCCATAGCCCTACCCACCCTACTACCCCCACCCCTTATATGCATAAACTTTGTTTCCTTTCTTTTTTGTCATAGTCTCATTATTTTGCCCCCTTCACCCCATTTCGCTTTGAGTATTTTCTATTTCACCATATATAACATACATTCTAGAATTCATTTACATAAAATACATTCTTTGAAATAATACTGAATAAAATCACTCTGAGATCCACCTTCCTCTGAATTCTCATGAGATAATACACATGTGCTGATGCACACCCTCAGATCCTTGGCTGATGTCTCTGACTAAATAGAATAAGTTACTCATTTAGCAGCCAGACTATCATTGTGCTCATGCCTGGAACCCAATCAACAGTTGGACTTGCAGCAGCTCCTGGCTCTAATTTCTCTCTTTCTGTCCCTGCTGTGCTTCTGGTTCTCTCGGGCTAGCAGGAAAAGACTCAGGGGGCCACAGGACCATCTGGCCCTGCAGCTGGTCCAGTCCTTCTCAGTCTGAGCACACAATGATGATTCACTGCATGCAGTCCTTAGAAGACATCTCAAGTTCCTGGAAGTACACTGCCAATGAAGAGTCAGACTGACAAGAAAGCTGTGTTTAAAACTCATCTGTGCAATGCTATACTGACATTGATGAAGGTGTTCTTTGTTTGTTCTTATTCTTAAATTAACTAAATTATTCAGTCTGATTATACTGTATAGTAACACCCAAGACAGTAACAGGGACATGAACTCCAAAGATGGCTTTCCTGCCATCTTTACCATGGACAATGTGGGACAAAACTTTCAACTTACTCATCCTTTTAAAAATTACATGATGGAACTATAGCCAATGTCCTCTGAGTCAGTGATTCTACCTTTATAAGTATGAATTATTTTAGAGAAATTATCTCTTCTTTCCACTAACTCTCTTTCCCAAATATTCTATACTTCAAATGTCCCACAAATCATTTTATCATTGCCTACTATCCAGTGGGGACATCTGTCATGTCCTATCATATTTAATAGCTATGCATTTGTTGAATTTTGAAAAGCAGCATTAAGAATGTACAGCTCTTTCTTCTCAACCCCTCAGAAGGTGGACTTGCTTTACCTCCTCATCTCCTCCTCTTTCTCCTTTTACTAGAATTTTGATGAATAGATACATTTAAATCCATAGGGTTTGATGAAAAACAATTTTTATCACTTTTTGTCTTTCTTTTAGTTTATTAGTATATGTGAAGGAAAGAAAGGAAAGGGGATTTTAAAAAGAATTAAGATGTGTTTTGTGTGTGTACCAACTTCCCATAAGGAATATGAACATTATGAAGGATTATTTTTTGAAACAAACTTTGTTTATTCTTCCCTCCATTATCCTCTCTCAAGTCTTTCTATGGTTTCCTATGTTCTTATAAATTGCCTGTGTTCTTCATTGCCTCAAGAGAAGAAGATATCAGGGGAAAAGATAGAACTGTCCCTGTTGCTCTTTCTGCCTTGTGTTTAACAAGAGGCCTCAAGATGAGGGATAATCTCAGAAGTATGTAACAAAGAAAGATTTCTCTAAGTCCCTAAAGAGAATACCTAGTGGGGAGACAGGAGAGAGAGACAGAGAGAGAGAGAGAGAGAGAGAAATATCTAGGTGCAAAGGGACCTATACTCAAGTCTTTAGGCAGCAAGTCCTCAGAAAAGGACAGAAACTGCCTACAGACCAGACCTAAAATTCTTATCCAGTGTCACCCTACATAAAGCCAAGTGTAGAAGTAGCTGAAATTCACCATTCCTAAGTATGGAGAAAACAGAAATATGGAGGTGAACAGGTGTCAGAGGCCTTGGCAGCATCCTGCCCTAGTGTCTTTACATCGTATAAGATCCGAAGTGTGACACAATCCTGAGGAGACATGGGGAAACCCCAGAAAGTACTAAAATTAAGGTTTCTTTCCACTAGCCCAGCAGAATAAAACTTGCAGTTAAAAATGAAAATCTGAAGTTAGGTTACTAAAATGAAGAAAATTGTTAAATACATTATTCCTCCCGGAGAGGCTCACATATGCTCTATGTCCAGAGGGTACACTTTGGGCATTATCCTGTAAAAGCAACTCCAGCTGGAATCCACTTCACAATTTGGGAGAATTCAACAATTGTTCATTCAATATTATTTCTTGCCAGCCAAGTGTCCTTGAGGCACCTGAGGCGATGCGTGTCCTTCTCAGCACACAGCAACATCTTTCAATACTGCTGGCTGGCTGAGTGACCAGCACACTTAATGCAGCCTGAAACAAATCCCTTCCTTTGTTTGACTTCACTAGTTCGCAGGCAGAAAGTCAGAAAAATTATTTGAATCCACAATATATGAAACTAAGAATGGGCCCTTAATCTCAGCTTTTTTCCAGATCCATTTTCCTTACTTTCTGCCAAAGATTTACCCTAAAGTGTCCAATTCTTTTCACCAGAGAGCTACCTTAGAAGGCAGGCAGCTGCTCTCTGTGGTTTCACAAGGACTGTAAAGGCATAAACAGTTTTGAAGTCCTAGGACCACTGTGAAATCTGGGCTGCTACATTTCAAAATGAAAAGTCTGTCCTTGACAGCAGCTGGGCTACAACCAGGCGTGTCAGGGTGTGAAACAAAATTGGATACAGCCTTTCAACAGCCCTGTTTTTCATTATTTTTCACATCTGACTTCACGTTGCTAAAAATATTCCTACCCTCCCTTTTGATAATTCAGGGGAGGAGGTATGACACTGAACAAGAGCTGAATAGCAGCCACCTTCCTCCTGGAGGCTAAGGATGAGCTGGAGAACATGTGTGGCGTTCTGAGTGGGCGGCCATCTTGGATCCTGTCTGTCACAGCCACGCTCTCCTCCCGCCTGAGACACACTTCACACGATGGTTTCTGCATCTCTTCTTGCCTGAAAGTGACACAATTTCAGATTTCAGATTTTTAGTTGTTGCTGCTTTAAAGTACTAACTTACCACCCACCTACAAATTCTGTTCTGTCACTTTCTCTTAAAAATATTTTTAAATGGGATTTGAAATTTGAGAAGCAAGAACTCAGGGACAAAATATAATTTCAACACTTAATCACAAATGGCAGAGTTGTAATACTTGAGCTTATTTCAGTATCAATCCTGAATGCCTGAGGGGAATCTCTTCCTGCTGTTTCAAATCCTACACATATTTGGCTGGATGGACAGATGATTTTGGCACTTATCATACATATTAAACATAGTCAAAAGAACTGAAGAGTGAGATAAATTTTTACTATTTACTCTTAATAGAATGCCAAGAGCTCTACAGACACTAACAGACTTAACAAGAAACTCATGTCTGTATATTTTTTAAAGACAGTAACTAGAAAGGAAAAAAATCACAGGGCCAAGATTTCTAATAAGTTAGGAATATGCCACTATATTCTGAGACAAGAACAGAAGGTCTCTCAGCCTGTCTAAGATCTAGATAGCTCTCATTTTTTTTTTTTTTTTTTTTAGGTTTTTGGAGACAGGGTCTCGCTTTGTGGTTCAGGCTGGCCCTCAGCTCAGCCTCAAACTCACATCACAATCCTCCTGCCTCTGCCTCCCGAGTGCTGGGATTACAGGCGTGAGCCACTACGCCCGTCACTGTGGTATGTGGTACTGGTTGCTGCTGGGGTGAGTCTCCACACCCAGTATTGTTATGTGGTTACCAGGGAATCGAACCCGGGTCCTTGCGCTTGCAAGACAGGCGCCGGAACCACTGAGCTAACTCCCCGGCCCCTAGATAGCTCTCTTAATGCTTATTTAGATCACTCAAATTTAAATAGTTTTATCTCTGAACTATTCCCTTTTCCCTGAATGTCTACATAGTCATGTAGGTCGTAGCCATATCTGTTTGTGATACAAAAGCTTTATTTTGACCTGTTTCAAAGATAAAAAGCCTTCCACTCCTTTTCTTTTGCCCAACTCATTTCCTCTGTCATCTCTAGAATCATGTCTAGCATGGAGCCAGTCCTCCTGTTTCTTCTGCTTAGCCCATTGAGAGTGGAAAGAGTGCTTAACTTCACTGCACCTCAACTTTCTCACCTCACGAATGAAGGTGATAATAGTTCCAACTTCACGATAATCTTAAAATATAAAATAAATAATTCAAGTTTAAGAATTTAACATAAATTTGCTGCACATAAAGCATCAAATGTTCATAATTATTATCTCTGAAGATTCTGAAGTGTTTTCCTTATGCATGAACACATATACACACACCTTGGTTTTTTGTTTGTTTGTTTGTTTTTTGTTTGTTTGTTTTTTAGGTTTTTGAGACAGGGCCTCACTCTGTAGTACAGGCTGGCCCTGAGCTCAGCCCCAAACCCACATCATAGCAATCCTCCTGCCTCTGCCTCCCGAGTGCTGGGATTACAGGCGTGAGCCACCACGCCCAGCACTGTGGCATGTGGTACTGATTGCTGCTGGGCATGAATCTCCACACCCATTATTGTATGTGGTTGCCAGGGATCAAACCTGGGACCCTGCACTTGCAAGACAGGTGAGCTAAATCCTGAGCTAAATCCCCAGCCCCAACACACCTTGTTAAATTTACAGGAATGCTCTTTTTAATAGATATATCTTGATTATTGTAGATAGAATTGGAAGACTAATGACAAGTCTCTTTTTAGTGTGATGAACCCATTTAATGTGAGGAAATTTATTTCTCCTAAAGTTGCCTGGTCAGCCCATTGGCCACTTTCTAGCTTCTTCACTGAACTGTCAAGAAGAAGCTCACAGGCACCACAACTGACTTTGAGTTAAATATCAGTGACCTAGAATATGTTTCAGAAAAAGTCCTCTCTGACAACTTTGCAGCTAGACAGAGATAACCTGGGCTCTTCCACTATATATGTAACGGGTCACAGTGGCTGATGACTTTTCAAGTGTAGCCTTCTTGGTAGATGATTTCCCTAAGGAATTACAAAGCATGATTAAAACTGAACAGCAATGACCAGTGCTGCTTTCCTCTCTTCTACCTATGCTTTCTTCTCCTTCTTAAAACCAGAAAACTTCCAAAGGTTATGAAAACAGTAGATTTCTATGCCAAGCAGTCTATCATCCCCAGCTAAGAGTGATTAAGATAAACAAAAACTATAAAATTAGTGCAGCTGTCTCAGCTTCAGAGTAGCCATAGAATCAAGCTCATTCCTACACACACATGGTTATTCATTAAGTGAAAACCGTAGATTCCTCATCTATGTTTTCCAGGGACTCTAGCCCAGCCTGGAGATAGCCAAATCATTTCCTACAAATCTGCAGTAGGACATTGTTAGCATGGCCTAGACCTCCACTGTTTCAGACCCTGAAATCAAAGCAGTTCACCTCATAATTCCGGTCAGACTAAATAGATTTTGAGGGTTGTGAATATTCACTTAATCATGACCTCTTCATCAGCAGCCACAAATTACCAAGTGACCTTCCCTTGTTTACTCTCCTCAGTGTTTCTCATCTCACTTAACTCCATCCCAATCCTTCTCTTTCCTCTCATAAAAATCTCATGCCCTTGCTTCTTTGTATCCTTTCAGCTCCAAGTAAGCCATTATTGAATTTCTATGTGAAGTAAATGATCAGATTCTGTGCAAATTTATTAGGAGAGAGATATCAAGAATGATTTGCAACATTCGTAAGAAGCATAGTGAAGCTGTTGCTGTATTAGCATTTTGCTATATACTATGGCAGACACAGCACAAACACAAGGTATAGTCTTAGCCTCAAGATGCTTGGAATTATTAATAATCTCTAACACACAACAATTCCATTCTACTATATTCTAAGGAAGCTATTAGTAACTTCCACATGAAAAGAATAATTTTGTAGCCTCTATGGTAGATCCTAACTAAATGTCCCATTTTCCCAACACTGACCCAGCAATAGCATCCAGTTTCTCTAATAATGAGTGAGTTGTTGGATGATAAAAGACTTCAGATTATATAATTTGGTTGTCAGATATATGTGTGTGCACAAATGAATAAGTGACTATTCTCTAAATAGTGAATCTAAAGTCCTTTTACAACTTCATGATAAACTGAACAAGTTAAGGCTATGTGTCCTTAAAAAAAAAAACTTACATCTGTTTCTTGTATTCATTAAGTGGCAAAATGCCATTCTACACAGCTCTATCCACCTACTGTTCAACTTGGTTCCATCTGCAGCGATTTGCATGGTGGTCTCCCACTTATACAATATGTTTATTCATGCAGCTGTAACTGGTGATCTTAAAAGTCTGTTTTTGAAACAAACATAATGTCTAGAAGTAAACACCCAAAAGAAAAAATAAACTATTTGGAATGCTTTGTCTCCTACAAAATATTACATATACTGTACTTCCCAGAAAATTCTTATAGAAGACTGGAGATGTCTACAAGAGCCATCCCAAGACTGGATTGAAGTGGGTAAACTTCCACTGCACGTCGCTCAAACACTGGTAACTCTGTCTGCCTGCCTCTTCACTTTGGAAAGGTAGTGAAGTGTTCCTGCTCATCTATAATGACAAAGGTGGCTGAATAAAGCCTCCCACTCCAAGAAAATGAAGACTTTTTGTTACACTTCTTAGCATGTCTTACGAATTGAGACATCATTTTGTAGTCTAGAGAGGCTTGAGATTTTGAGTGGCAGGGTAGAATACAATTGTAAAGGACTTCCTGTGAAATAGGTCACAGAGATGAAGAGAAGGTTCTTAGATTACTTTATGACAATGATTCAGTGTGGGAACACTGGCCATGCCTAGGAAAAGGGACTTTATCTAAATGACTTCTGGAGCCCTGTTTTGTCGCAGTATTGAATGATTCCACACTAACAATGTGGCTGTGTTTTTTAAAAGTATTTTGCTGTCCAGATTTGCTAAGGAGATAACGTATGAAGCAAATCTGAATTTGAGTGAAGATCCCTATCAATCACACTATAATTCAGCAGGTGAAACAGAAAGTGGGCTTTTGAGAAGTGGTGGCTGGCCACAGGACACAACACCTCATGAAATCTCTTGCTGGTGAAACCCTCCTGCTCCGCTGAGAAGGTCTCATGTGCTGAGCTTTCACAGATGTAGAAATACGGACTCAGCAGTTTGCAAAGCCAATTGGCAGTTTCGATCATGTCACTTACAAGAAGAATTTGACAACCAATTCAGAAATGAATTGTGCTCCTTTCCTCTCTTGATTAGTGTACCTCACCAGCCCCTTCTGAGTGTTCCAAGTGTGTGGTAACACATCTTTTTTGTTGTGAAGTTAATATATTTCATTCCTTACGGATAGCAAAGCTCTGAGATTTTGGGGTGAAGGAGAGAAAAAGAGTATGTATTAGGAATCAAATAATGTGCCCTTTATTTGATAACAAAAATTAGTATTCTAATAGGAAGACTTTTGAAAATAGCCTGTGTTGGATAAGTTTTCTTTTCTCATTTCAAACTTATGGGAAAATAATTGTATTAATAGCTCTTATCAAATACATCATAGAGAGAGTATAGCAATAAAATAAGCTAAAATACACTGAGCAAACAAAAATATCCTGTAACAAATTCTGGGGCAAGAGATTTAGCTTAGTAGTGCTGCCACCTGCCTTCCAAGCACAAGGTCATGAGTTCAATCCCCAATACAGAAAGAAAGCAAACAAGAAAGAAAAAAGAAAGAGAGCGAGAGAGAGAGGTCTGAATCCTAGATAACTCTGTTTCTTCACCAAGTTAGTTAACAGTTCTAAATCTGCACCTTCTCATCTACAAGTAATGATCCACCAGATATTACGTACTTAGGGCAGTTACAGTGGTCAAAGAACCCAGTACATTTCATCAGTGTGCATGAAATGGTTTTAAAACAAACCAACAAATAAGATAGAAAAGAGTGAGAAAATTTTAAATTGGCAGCTAACTAATGAGGGAGCTGGGACTCAGGTTAGCTGTCTGTGTTATCCAGAATCTCTTCTCTATACCCTGTTAACCATTCTAATTTCTCTGTGTGAACCAATTATGAAACCAAGATAGCAACCATGAAAGCATGAACTTTACACTCAGGTCTTTTAAAAAATAACACATTTATAATCATTTATAGAGTTCCAGACTGAAAAATGCAAGGGCCTCGATTTCTAAAACAAGGCATATAGCAATCATAGCTATAGCCCAATGATGTCAGAAAGGAGAGTATTCTACAATCTCTAGGCTTTGAATGAGATCTGATTTTTTAACTTGGCCCATTTGCTTCGCTATCCATCTCCCTCCTGTGCCAAGGGCTACACCATTTCAGCTTCTATCCATCCATTTTGTGGATTGTGTAATAGAACTCTGTGCAGTACCACATACCACAGTGGTCTTAACTATGTGGAATTCCAGAGTATGGCTTACACTTATATCAGGTATGCACAGTGAGAAGCAGGTCCAGGGAATTGCTTTCTTCTTACAGATCACACATTGCTCATGCAATACCCTCACACCCCAGGTTCACTTCATTTGAACAACATTAAGCACTAGATACTCATTACTGGGTCTTTTCCTGAGGGGCCCCTGTCCACCTGGAATCTCTAATTTGCTTTTCCTTCCAAAGTACACTTCTCTTTGCTAGCTCTAAATAAAATTCATCTTGTTTATAAGTGAAAATATCCACAGCTCATGAAGCTTACTCCAAATTGTAATCATAATTCTGTGGGCTGTGCAATCTAGAGACCTTGAAGATGCAGAGTCTCACCAAGTCCTTAAAGTTACTGAAGAATTAGAGATACAAACGAACATTTGTAGAGATATATGTTGTATCACTACTTGAGATCTAAACTAGATGTGATTTATCTCAGATGCTTCAATGGGAGAAACCAGATTCAAGAAAATATTTATGGATGAATAGAGAGGATTATGGAAAACTTGTGGATTTGGGGGACTTCAGTGATCAGCAACAGTAGAAATTCCTTACTTCCCCTAAGGCTGAAAGAGAAAGAGAAGTACAGTGGCTAGAGCCCAGCCACAGCAGGAGAAAAGGTGGAACTTCCTATTCACCTAACTGTAGCAATAGCCAAGGAAGGATGCAGCTGCTCCAGGCTGCTGCATCAGAGCAGGTACAATGGAAAAAGTACCTTGCATACCAGTCCCCTCACTCTCCAAACTCCTGCTGGTGCCTTCACAGGTGGATTGCCAGAGGACAGGAAGGTAGGAAGTACAGTCTATTCAGGTCTGTTCCCTAGGTG
Source organism: Petromus typicus (assembly GCA_004026965.1). Classification (NCBI taxonomy): domain Eukaryota; kingdom Metazoa; phylum Chordata; class Mammalia; order Rodentia; family Petromuridae; genus Petromus; species Petromus typicus. The sequence goes on along the minus strand of PVIR01024499.1, from coordinate 5,267 downwards.
AGGAAGAGAGCCTGGAGAAAATAGAGAATAGATTTGGAGGAGAAGAAGGAGACTAACAATGGATATAGTAAAGCTATTTGCCCAGCCTTAATGAGTATCTCTATATTAACACTATGAGTCTCACTTAAAAAGCTCTTGCTTGCAAAACAAATATCTACTGAGAGAGGAATGAAGGAAAGGGAAAAAGAGAGAACTATTTTATGCTGGGCACTGTACCAGCTATATTATCAGGAGCTGTAAAGAAATAATAAAAAAAATTCTGGAGTATTTTACTCATGGCGTATATTACTACATGATGCAGAATGTAGAGTATCCCACGACAAGCATAAGGTAAGAACTCAACTGGCTTCCCACCTCCTCCTCACCTTCCTCTCAGGGTGTATATTATATACTCTTTCCTAAAGGCAACAATTCTTCTATACTCATCCTCTAGATTCTCTGGGAAGGCCAATGACCAGTAATTTCTGTGGAATGAACACAGACATAAATCTATACATAAGAAAATAGTTCAACAAGACCAGGGATTTAGTTCAGTGATTCTAGCACCTGTCTTGCAAGCACAAGGGTCTGGGTTCAATTCCCTGGTAACCACATACAGTTCTGGGAGTGGAGACTCACGCCCAGCAGCAACCAGTATCGCATACCACAGTGCCAGTCATGGTGGCTCACGCCTCTAATCCCAGCACTTGGGAGGCAGAGGCAGGAGGATTGTTGTGATGTGAGTTTGAGGCTGAGCTCAGGGCCAGCCTGAACTTCAAAGTGAGACCCTGTCTCAAAAAAAAAAAAAAAGTTAAACAATAGAATATAGATCAAGTAAAGCTAGCTTTGTGCGTTAGGTGCATATCCCTAAAACAATCACTTGAAAATAACTAAGACTTTGGGACAGATAATCACATTTACTTTCTTAGCTACCTTATACATGTACATATTTGATAAATATTAGCAAAAGTCTTTTCATTCAAACACCAGAAACAATTTTCTTCATATTGTGTGTATATATATAAAATATATATATATATGTGTGTGTATATATATATATGTGTGTATATATATATATGTGTGTATATATATATGTGTGTATATATATATATATATATAGAGAGAGAGAGAGACATAAAGGTAATAGACATCATATTTTGCTTTATGAAGCTACTATGTGCTTTTTAATTAAGTTTCTGTTATGTTCTGCAAGCAGAAAAAGTGGTCTGCATCTAATTTAATATCTATAAATTTCCGCAGATGTTCACAGAATACTGTACAGGCTAGTGGATAAAACTATTGCTACATGTTTTCCAATTCATTACTTTAGAAATTCTGTTTATACCATGTTCCTTTTTATTAAAAATTTCCATTGACTATTTTTTTTCCAGAGTGTGATTATAAAATAATCCTCTCAGTTTCAGTAGACAAAAAAGGCATCTCATTTGAAACATTTTGCAGGTTAGGCAGCCAAGTTAGAAATAGTCCAGTGACTGCTGAAGAAAAGCAATAGTGTTAGGACAGTTGTCAAAAGTCAAATTCATGGAAACTAATTTGATCCAGTGTTTATAATGCAACACAGAAGATGATAATTTCTGGAGGTGGAGCAGTAAGACCTCACTTCTAGAGTAGCCAAGAAATTTCTGATATGTCTGCCGAGGCTCATAAGGCACCCTTGTTCTTCTACTGAAATCCATGCCAGTCTCCTGAAGGGCACAGCGCTGGGCACAGAATTTCAGGAAAAGAGCCCAGACTGATACAAATTCAAATCTATTCATGCCGCTAACCATGGTGAGATCTTGGGAGGATTATTTGGTAAAAATACAAATAATATATGCCTGTCTACAGCTTGGACAGATCTGGAGAGAAGACAAGGCCGTAAACATTGATATATCAGAGCACTAAAGCTAAACAATGGATGGACTTAATGCAGAGAGGATAGCAGTCTGAGGTTTGAGAAAGCTTTACAAAGAACTAGCATTGGAGTTGAGTCTTAGGAAAGGTAAAAAGAGGTTAAAATCCCAAAGATTACAGTGGCTGCTGTGATTATTATCTATAGTTCACTAGATAAATGTGTTTAAAAGTATGGCTGGTATCAGTGACCTCATAGTTGGTCCCAAACCCAGTCTATGGAAATATTTTCAGTTAGTCACCAAGAGAATGAACTCCTAACTTATGGAGTTCAACTCTGTACTGGTCACAGTTGACTTGTCAAGCATTCTTTTTGTTTGTTCGTTTTTTTGTTTATTTGTTTTAGTTTGTTTTTTGTTTGTTTTTGAGTCTCATTTTTTCCCATTTTCTACCCACCCTACAACTTCCCCACCCTTTATATGCATAAGCTTTATTTCCATTTTTATTACCATCACAATTTTTTCTTTCTCCTCATTACTTACTGCTACCCCATTTTCTTCTGAATAGTTTATATTGTGTAAGATCTAACATACATTCTAGAACTCATTTACATTTTCAGTTTCTCATATTGGAGAAAAGATGTGGTATTTACACATCTATGACCTATTTATTTCACTTATAAGTATATCCTCAAGGTACGTCCATTTGAGTATGAATGACTCAAAGTTTCATTCTTTATGGCAGAGCAGTACTTCATTCTATAGAAGAACCACATCTTCTTTATCCAGTCTCCAGTTGATGGACATTTGAGTTGTTTCCAAGATTTAGCTATCACAAATTGAGCTGCTATAAACATGGACGCACATATGTCACTTTGATATGAATCTTTTAATTCTTTCATATATATCCCCAGTGGGAAGATAGCAGGATCAAATGGAACCTCTAATCCTAGATTTTTGTTTTTTGGGTTTTTTTTAAGACAGGGTCTCACTTTGTGGTTAAGGCTGGCCCTGAGCTCAGCCTTAAACTCACATCACAGCAATCCTCCTGCTTCTGCCTCCCGAGTGCTGGGACTACAGGTGTGAATCACCACACCCAGCACTGTGGTATGTGGTGCTGATTGCTGCTGGGCGTGAGTCTCCACACCCAGTATGGTATGTGGTTACCGGGGATCGAACCGAGGTCCTTGCGCTTGCAAGACAGGCACCGGAACCACTGAGCCAAATCCCTGGCCCTAATCCTAGATTTTTTATTATGAATCTCCTCACTGACCTCCACAGTGCTTGCACCAGTCTACATTATCACCAACAGTGGAGAAGGGTTCCTTTCTCCTGCAGCTCTCTAGAATTTGTTGCTGGCTGATTTCAAGATTGCAGCTAGTCTTCATGAAGTGAAATGGAATCTCTTGTTTTTATCTGCATCTCTCGAATGACCAATAAGTGATGTTGAGCATTTCTTCATGTGCTTCTTAGCTGCTTTTACTTCTTCCTTTGAAAAGTGTCTATTCATTTCAGATGCCCATTTTGGAATTGGGTTTTTAAATTTGGGAGGTTGATTTTTTTTAAGCTCTTTATATATTCTAGATAGTAACCCTTGAGGAACAGCTGGTTCATATTTTTTCCAATATTAATGGGTGTCTCTTCTCTCTGCCAGTGGTTTCTTTTGCTGTTCAGAAGCTTTTTTATAGGATGAGGTCCCATTTGTGTCACCTTTCTTAGCCTCCTCCTTTGATTCCTTATTCCCTGTATCCCCAAATGTTGATGAGAATCCTATGGTAAACCAGTTGGCCCATCAGAAGTTCAGTGGTCTCTGATTTGAGGTATTTCCCACTGTGTCTTTTTCTGAACAGTAACCACCTACCAGAGAATAACCTTGAGCTACAACAACCCACCCATACTTTTCTATTGTAAATTTTTACTTTAGCATAGTAGTAGCAGGCTGTGCATGTTAGTAACTTCACCTGAAGGATGTAGGAAGCAATCTTTGTGTTTATCACTTAGTAAAATGACTAACAAGGTGTGTACATGTTTGCAAAGAGTCAAACTGAGATTTTTACCCACATAATGCTCTGTTTAAAAGGTTTTCTGTATGTTTACCTGGGTATCACAGGGGTAACAGCCATGCCACTCCTATGTTATGTAATCTTGTGTTTTAACACAGTGGAATGTGGGTGTGACTCAAAAGCTGTGATTGGGGAAGCAAAAACCTGTCTGTACATTCACCCACTTGGCAGATGAACCACAAGGTCTAAAACAGCAACAGGTGAGTTTTACTTATGAAATATTCATTGCTAAATTTTTATGCATTTAAGATATGGTTTTTTAAAAATATTCCTTTGATTTTTTTTTTTCTGGTACAGAAGCCAAATTCAGTCTAGGTAACATGCAAAACCAAATCTGCAAGCTTTGGAGGAGGTACACAGATGATGAACATGAAGATGATACTAACTTTCTGGCTATGTGAACCAAAGTTTCTGTGACAGTGAAATAGAGAAAGAATCAACAATACAGATGCATGGAAGGTAGACTTCCTTGACTCACAGGATGAAGAAAACAGCAATGTGAGCACACATTTGACTTGTTTAAATGGTACAAACTGGTCATGAAACCAAATGGAACAATCCCATGTTAGAACCAGGCACAAAAATATAATGATGACCTGGGCAGGAGATGTAGGGGTTGTAGTCAAGCAATTTACACATCATTGAATACATGACTATTAATGAACATCTTGCAGCACTTCGTAGTCACTATAGCTTCAGGTAGTATATGCCAAAAAAACCTCAAAATGTGACATGAAAATTTCTGCCCTAGAAAATACAAAAACATATCACACTTTCAAGGGCTGGGGACTTAACTTAGTGGTTCTAGTGCCTGTCTTGCAAGCACAAGGGCCCGGGTCCAGTCCCCCAATAACCACATACAATACTGGGTGTGGAGACTCATGCCCAGCAGCAATCAGCACCACATAAAACATACCATAGTGCCAGTCATGGTGGCTCACGCCTGTAACCCCAGCACTCGGGAGGCAGAGGCAGGAGGATTGCTGTGATGTGAGTTTGAGGCTGAGCTCAGGGCCAGCCTCAACTACAAAGTGAGACTATGTAAAAAAAAAAACCCCTAGAACTCAGTCATTATGCCCTTATTCATATGATAAACCAATTGATGTTATGAAGACTTGTTGCTCCTATCTCCAAAACTAAATGGAATTTGACATTCGACAGTTGGTTCACCAATTTTCATTTGATGTCACATTTGGTGAAAGAGCACAAATTAACAAGTTTAGGAATTCATCATGAGAACAAAGCAGCAATTCCAAATGAAATATCCCAATTTCAAAACAGAGACCTGTATATTACAATCTTTGTATTTCAGAAAGACATACCATTGGTCTGGTACATGGCAAAGAAAAAACAAACTGGTAGTGCTATGTCAACA
>PVIR01024498.1:0-25904 GCA_004026965.1 Petromus typicus | reverse complement strand
TACTGGGTGTGGAGACCCACACTCAGCAGCAACCAGTACCACATACCACAGTGCCGGGCGTGGTGGCTCACGCCTGTAATCCCAGCACTCGGGAGGCAGAGGCAGGAGGATTGTGATGTGAGTTGGAGGCTGAGCTCAGGGCCAGCCTGAACCACAAAAGCGAGACCCTGTCTCCAAAAACCTAAAAAAAAAAAAAAAAGAAATTAAGAATATATGACTTACTTATGAGCAGTTTTGGAATTAAGGACTGAAGTTTTGGTATCTGTGCTTTTTTCGCTGCTTGCTGTATTTGCCAATGTTTTGGAGACAATTTCAGCAGGAAAAATCCATACTTCATGTACTCCCGCAGGAGGAACACAGTGTTCGCTATTTCACTACGCAAAAGAAACAAAGATGGGGTGAGGTGTACCTGTATGAGAGCACAAGGATCAAAGGAAATTTTTACACAACATTCTTCTGATGATGTGTTCAACTAATAATGTACTTATCGAACCTTACAAGTATGGTCATACAAATATAGCATTCAATAAGATGAGAAGAAAGTAGCGTATAGGACTGTGACCTGAATAAAACATGCCTAATAAAACAAGCACACTTGGAACAGGCTGGGTATAGTTGCACTCTGTGTATTTAGTTCTGTGGAGAATGTTATGCTGTCAAGTTTTAGACTCAGGCAGGAATTAGAAGGTAACAAAAGATGGTACCTGGGTAAGGTGAAGAAAGTGCACTAATACCACAAAGGCCTGCGAGGCACAGGATGGTCTCCAGGGCGTTTTGCAGAGATGATTTCACGGTCAGTACAGCATTTAAGGATAAAGGTTGTTATTCCCAAGCCAGCTCTCAAACCCAGCTGTGTCTGACTGTGCTGCCAACATCTCACCGAAATTACCTAGAGCCCCTCGCAGCTTCGCCACACTTTACCACGGTGTCTTGTGACATGGTCCCAGAAAAGGTGTTTAAAATAACAGGAAAGCGGGCTCATTTTTCAGAACTTTCTGTATTCAGACCCTCCTCGGTGCCTTTACTGATTCCACATCTTATCGGTTCTCTATTCATCAGATCTTCCCTCATCCCTGGTGTGAGAGCGACAGTAAAGCTCAGGGAGGGACTGACTCACCCCCGCGTGGGAGTGACGAAAGCCCCTCACTCTATCACTGATTTCCTTGTTTGGGTAGAAATCCTCCCAGATGCATCACAACGTGGACTAGAGTCACATGGCTTAGGAGCAGGTGCCTTTCCCTCTGTAAGCAGGTCCCAAGCCTGCTCCCCCGCTGGGCCTGTGGTGAAGGACTTCTGTGAGCCCTTTCCCCACAAAGGAGGAAGCAGCCTGGCTCCCTGGCTCTGTCCCAAGCTGGGTCCCGTGCTCTTTTGAGCCTCTCTAGCATGATGAGAAAACAAGCAATAAACACATCTGTGGGCCAAACACTTCCTCAGGGTGCAACAGGCCCAGTACAGCCCTTTATAGACACATGGGTACTCTGTGGTAACTGTGTGGTACCTCTGGTTTTACAAGTGTTCTTTAGATGGACAAAATCTGCTGACATTATGGTCTGGGAAGTATGAATTCTCCTTCTGGAGCACCTTCAATTTTAGATTCTTACCTATCTCCACTGTTGGTGGGAACGCAGACTGGGGCAACCACTGTGGGGATCAGTGTAGAGATTCCTCAAAAAACTAGGATTAGAGATCGCATTTGGCCCTGCTATTTTCCCTGCTAGGTATACACATGAAAGAATTAAATGAATCATACTACAGCAGCATACATGCACCCATGTTTATAGCACCTCAGTTTGTGATAGCTAAATCTGGGAAACAGCCCAAATGCCTATCAACAGGAGACTGGACAAAGAAGATGTGGTTGTTTTTTGTCTTGTTTTGTTTTAAATAAATGGAGTATTACTCAGCCATAAAGATTGATAAATTTGAGTCATTTATACTCACATGGATATAACTTGAAGACAGACTCATAAGTGAAATAAATAAGGCACAGATGTGGAACTCATTTCTCTGGTCTGAGAAACTGAAGGTATAAATGAGTTCCAAAATGTATGCTAGGTATTGAGAAATAGGAAGAAAATGTTCAAAAGGAAAAGGGCAAGGGCCATACGTGCACCCATAGGTAAGGATAAGTAAGGAAGGGAAAGAAAAAAATTTAACGGTAAAAGAAGGGAAATGAAGCTGATGTATATAGGGGTGGGGAGTTGTAGGGAGGTCAAAGGAATGGGAAAAAATGAGAATCAAATCTGTCATGTACCGGTACAAACTCTCAGTGTTGAATGTAATCATAATACATATATAAAAGGTGCCAATAGAATCAGTTAAAAAACTCTTTGGTTCCTAAATTAGAAGAGGCTGCAGTATCCAGAATGTGTTTGAAACACACATTTTGTGAGTGCACTTGATTCTACTGAGTTACCATCTAGTTCATGTGTTGCTTTTTAGACAAATGATTGCCTTCGTCCTAAACAAGTCTACAGTGTAAAAACCCAAAGATGTGGTGTCAGCAGAGATGGATGCTAAGTTCTCAAGAAGAAAAAAATAAATTTTAGTGCTACCTGACGCCAAAACAACAGTATGTCCTGGAGCATGAAATTATTGTCGAAGGGTGGTGACAGATGCCTTTTAGATATTTAAGATTAATTCAAGTGAGTTTCCTTAACTACAGAAAGAAACACACAGGGTTGAAAAAGAATGGCCAGTGGTACAATAATGTTAATTCCAGCTCTCGCCCTAGTAATTTTTCTTACTCTCGTCATATATTTTAAAAGCAATGCTAGATTTTACCAGGTATAGATATACTAGTACATTTAAATCTGTACTATAAATACTAGTGTATTTATACAACTATACAAATATAAATGCTACTGGTAAAAACTGTAAAGCAATTGTAAAATGAATCCCAATTTCAGAGATGTTCAAATGTGGAGAGAAAAGGAATAGAAAAAGGCGCTAAGAGAAGAATTAGTTGTTTATACCTAACACCAGTTTGCTTTCTTTCGACTGATTTCTTTGCTTCTACATCTTCTACATGTTAGAGATCATCTCAGGGAGAGATGATCCTCCACTACCTACTGTAAAATCTGCTCACACTCGGGAGATCCACCGTGAGACCCACGGTGACTCCGTGTTTGACCGAGGAATGACCTTCCTCTCCTTTCCAGCCTAACTAACTGCTTCTGTGACCCTGCTGTGCCAATTGTCCAGGCAGAGCTCACCTCCCTGAAATAAGTGTAAGGCAGCAGAGATAGTTACAAGTTGTACAACTGCCCGGAATGGGTAAAATGTAACGTAGAGGTGATTGCGAGTTGTGAAACTGTGCGCCTTTGTTGGGATAACCAGACAACGAGCCTCGCAGCTGTGGTTTGTAGAGATCATTGTCCTTTTGCCCTATTTCTGTTTCTGGGTTTTTGTTGTTGTTGTTGTTTTTTTTCCAGTGTTTCTTTAAAAGCCCCTCACTTTTCCAGCCCTGGGCTCCATTTCCTCTAGAAGTGGGGTCTGTGAGCACGAATCAACTTCCACCTTTTAAACTTATGCTGTGTGTCCCCATGTGGAATTATCTCTCGCTCTTTGAGGCATAACATCCACAATAAGGATCATTCTCACACAGGTTTCCAGGGGCCATGGAATCCTAGCCCTAAAATGGTGGCGCCTCCACTTACCTCTTCATCGACTGTACCTCCATGCTGGCTTTCTTTAGCTCAGTTGTCATTTGGAGTTTGTGCAGAGTTTCCTGTGCTGCCCTGAAAAAGGAACAAAGGTTTGCCAGTTGGTTGTGTGTTGTGTTGTGTTCTTAGAAACTTAAATCGAGGTGGAGGGCGGGATTGGGCCAACGTGAAGACACTGACATTTTCATAGCATCTGCAGATCGCTGGTCGTTCTCTCGAAGGAACTCTTCAAAGGCCAGGGTGTCGTCTTGGAGCCTTTGCTCTGCTCTTCTGAGCTGCCTTTCCTTTAAAGTTATGTGTTTTTCAAGTCTTTTAATTGTGTTTCTTTTAGTTGCCAGAGTGTACTAGGAATATTGAAAATAAAAGTGTATCAAGAGCATTATTATGCATTTCAGGTACTTTCCAACAGTCTCAGAATAATGGGGATCAGGAATTTCACAGTAAGCAATCATTTATATTAGAATCAGTAGCTGTTTACACTTGGGCCTTTTCCTTTCCTGTTACTTTGAAAGATGGTTAGAAGGGACAGCAGTTCCTCTCATTGACTTTCATGGAGAGACTCAGGGTTACCCTAAAAATGGCCTTGTCTGACAAGTCAAAAATAGCCACAAGTTGGGCCGGGGAGTTAGCTCAGTGGTTCTGGCGCCTGTCTTGCAAGTGCAAGGACCTGGGTTCGATCCCCGGTAACCACATACCATACTGGGGGTGGAGACTCACACCCAGCAGCAACCAGTACCACATACCACAGTGCCGGGTGTGGTGGCTCACGCCTGTAATCCTAGCACTCGGGAGGCAGAGGCAGGAGGACTGATGTGATGTGAGTTTGAGGCTGAGCTCAGGGCCAGCCTGAACCACAAAGCGAGACCCTATCTCAAAAAACCTGAAAAAAAAAACAGACACAAGTCTCTCCAAAGAGTATTATCTGTTACCATTTTGGGTTCTTTCTGGGCATTGGGAAGCTGGGCTGTGTGCTGCCACGAAGCTTCTCCCTCAGCAAGAAAGGCCCTGGAGGGACGGTTTCAACTCTGCCGTGCCAGTGGTGAGTTTCTCTGGACTGGCTCAAGGTGAAAATTGTTTAACAAGACCCAGAGGCCTGTTTATATGTCCAAGTACAGTTCTGACATCTACCTGTATTTTCAGTACAGAATGTAAGAATGCCCTTGGGTTTTGAACGCCACACATAAAAAATAAATTACAAAGAAACAAAGTCACAGGTGTTATAACGTATATGAATTTGAAGTTCAGAAGTGAGACAACACTGGGAAATTGTAACCAATACTAAGGGCTTCTGAATTTACAACAACCATATTTCATCCATTACTTTACTTATCGAGTGTTTATTGAGTGCTTACCATGTGCCAAGACTATGTGTGAATGGAGCAGTGAGCAAAACAGACACAGGTGCTTTCCTGGAATGGCCGTTACAGAAGGAAGCGAGGCCAGATGAGGAGGGTGGAGTGCTGGTGAGCAAAGGCAGAGGGCTGCTACTGTGTGGAGAATAGCCACTGAAAATCTCTATGGTGAAAATTAAGCTAAAGGAGGAGGAGACGAAAAGCCAGCCTTGGGATCTCTGAAGGGAAAAGGTTTCTCTTAGAAGAAAGAGCCTCCAGTGGGCAGGCCCTGGGGCCAGAGCGCAGTGAGTAAGCAGCAGAGTGGGAGGAAGGAGCTCAGAGAGGTCTTCCAACCAGATCGGGGCCAGAGATCCACAGCAGGAGAGGGACACGATCCTATTACTGTGATAAATAATTTTTTTTTGAGACAAGGTCTTGCTTTGTTGTTCAAGCCGGCCCTGAGCTCACTATGTAGCTCAGGTGATCCTTGAACTACGCAGTCTTCCTGCCTCTGCCTCCTGAGTGCTGGGATTACAGGTATGAGCAACCATGCTCGGCACTATGATATGTGATACTGATTGCTGGTGGGTGTGAGTCACCATGCCTGGCATTGTTGTATGTGGTTACTGGGGATCAAACTAGGGACCTTGCGCTTGCACGCAGGTGCCAGAAACACTGAGCTAAATCCTTGGCCCTGTGATAAATAAATTTGAGAGTTGAGGTATACAGAGGTGAAATTCAAAGCCATGAGTCTGGATGAGGGTAGACAGGGCAAAAGGTGAAGATTGGTCCCTGGACTTGAAGATCAGGGAAAAGAAAACAAACTATAATCGCTAATAGCTATTCAATGGGGATTATAGTTGTACTGTGAGTTGAGTTCAGGCAGGACAATCAGGTTAGTGAAATAAATTGAGGAGTTGTATGTATAGAGGTGAAGTTTAAAGCCATCCATCTGGAAGGGAGGGAAAATTAATACCTGTAAGGAATGGTAACTGTTCCCCTTATTATCTGTCAGAAAGTCATACCTTATGCTTAAAAATCATCACCACATAACAAACATATCCATCACCCAAAAAGGTTTTCTTGAGCTCTTTACAATCAGTCTCTCCTTTGCTCTTCCCTGATTCCTTTCCCAGGAAAGCACTGCCGTGCTTTCTGTCACTATAGATTAGTGTATATTTTCTAGAGTTTCATATACATGAAATCCCAATGCGAACTATTTTTGTATCCTTTTAAACTTGGCACACTTATTTGAGATTCATTCATGTTGTATCTTTTAGCATAATTTATTACATATTATCGCTGTGGAGTAGTCAGTTAGATGGCAATACACAACTTGTTTAATCATTTACCCCTCTGTAGATATTTTGTCATTTCCCCCGTTTCAAACAAAGTTGCTAGGAATACATATTGTTTCATTTTTCTTAAATAAATCCTTGGGACTGGAATGGCTCTAAGTAGTAAAGCATTCTTCATCTCTGATCCAGAAATCTTATGTCTTCTACTGAAAGCATGAGACAGTGGTAGAATAATTTTTTGGACTGTCCTTAGTGTTTCACGTCCTTCTGAACTCTAAACATTAAATTGGTGCTTTTCTATATAACATTTGGAATCAACCTGTTAATGTCTGTAACAAACTCTGCTGGTATTTGTGTTGGGATTATATCAGATCTGTAGACCGATCTGGAGATAATTCACATCGTAACATGCAAAGTCTTTAGAGCAACAGACATAATATATCTCTTCATTTATGTCTTTCATTTTTCTCAACCATATTTTGTAGTCTTGAGTGCAAATCTATTTTATATATTTTGTAAAATTATCCATACATATTTTATATTTTGAGGCTTTGGGACATAGAATTGTTTTTTAAACTTTAATTTCTTGTTTTTCACTGTAAATTTATAAAAATGCAATTGATAATTTTAAGTTATCCTTGTTCCCAAGGACCTTGATAAACTCATTTGCACTGAACAATATCCCCAGTCTTTTAAAAATTTATTTTGAGGGGATGGGGAGTTAGCTCAGTGGTTCCAGCACCTGTCTTGCAAGCGTTAAGGATCCAATTCGATCCCCAGTAGCCACATATAACAATGCCAGGCATGGAGAACCACATACCACAGTGCTGGGCATGGTGGCTGATGCCTGTAATCCCAGCACTTGGGAGGCAGAGGCAGGAGGACTGCTGTGAGTTCAAGGCTGAGTTTAGGGCCAGCCTGAACTACAAAAGCAAGACCCTGTCTCAAAAAAATATTGAGTTGCTCATGCTGGACTTGATCCCAGATCCTGCTGCCTATGTCTTCCCAGAGTGCTAGGACTACAGGCTGGAACCGCACTACACTTGACTTGTAATACTTTTAAAATAGAGTTCTTAGGATTTTCTACACAGACTATGATATATATATATATATATAATATATATATAATATATATAAATATATATTAGTTTTATAATATATATATTTATATATATTTTTTATATTTTTTAGTTTTTTGAGATAGGGTCTCACTTTGTAGTTCAGGCTGGTCCTAAACTCAGCCTTGAACTCAGTAATCCTCCTGCCTCTGCCTCCTTAATGCTGGGGTTACAGGTGTGAGTCACCACACCCAGCATTGTGTTATGTGTTATTGATTGCTGGTGGGTGTGAGTCATCATGCCTGGCATTGTTGTATGTGGTGACTGGGAATTGAACCTGGGCCCTTGTGCTTGCAAAGCAAGCACCGGAACCACTGAGCTAAATCCCCAATACCAAATAAATATATTTTTAATTTTCCCTTTCTAATCTTAGTCATTCATTTTTTTTCTTGCCTTATTACACAAGCAGGAAAATGGGAAATAGAAGGGTTAGAAAAGAAATCTTTGCATTTTTACCAATGGGAGAAAAAGCATTTACACTTATGTCTCTATCATGTTAGTGATGTTTCTAGTAGATGTATTTTCATCAAGTTAAATAGTTTACTATGTTTAATTCATAAGATGTTAATATTCATATTTTTGAAATGAATATTTCAGGTCCTAACTCAGGCAGGTGCTAGAACCACTCAGCTAAATCCATGGCCCAGCTGTTTAGTTTTTGAAAATTATTAAGATCCCATTTAGCCAAACTACAAAATTGGAGGATCTAGTTCCCAAGATTGCCCTCACTTCTGACACCAACTGCAGGTTTAAGGATCTCCTCAAAATATCCTCAGTACAGTATTAGTAATTTTCTCAGACTCATAAAATTCTTGGTTACAGTTTATCATGAGGAAAGGATGCAGAATAGAGTCAGCCCAGGAAGGAGATACCTCGGGCAAGGTCTGGGATGGTTCCAGAGGCAAAGTTTCTAGAATTCCCTCCCCGTGGAATCAGGCTGCTGCTTCCTGGCACCCACACAGGACAGCAGCAACATCGACCAGAGAAGTTCCACTGAGCCACCATATTACTTTTTTCCTTGGCAGTTAGGCATCGATTGACTGTCAAGTTGATTTATCTTCAATCCCCAGACCTCTGAGTGCTACACAATGAGTGTTACACAAAGTCACTGCTAGAGGTAACAGTGCTGCTTTCACTGGTGTGGTCACCTTAAGGCTATATGTTGGAGCTAGTCTCATTTTAAAGAAACACACTCTTATAAGGTATGGCATAGATTACTTCCTAGAAATCAGGGGCAAGGCCAGATTTCCTTTGAGCAAGGACAATTTTTTTCAAACTACACACAAGTCCTTTTGATAAATAGACTCCTTTAAGTCACTTTGGAACACTTAAAAAAGTGTTGGAGTGGCCAGCATAGTATCACATGCCTATAATCCCAGTGCTTACGAGGCTGAGAAGGAAGGAAGGGTCACTGTGAGTTAGGCTAGCCTGGGATCCATAAAGATTTCAAGGCCAGCCTGAACTACACAGCGAGACCCTGTCTAAAACAAAAGAGAGAGAGGGAGGGAGGGAAAGAGATAGTAAAGAAGAGAAGAGGCACAGTTAATGCAGATGTCTTAAAATCCTAGTGAACCTGTGAAACATCACTTTAAGCTATCCAGGACATGAGTTATGTCAGCAGAATGTGGTGATGAAAGCCAAAATCATACATGGGAAATAATAGATAACAAAGGCATCAGGTTCTATTTATAACTGTGTCACTCAAAAGTGAGATCTTTCATGCTAATTATAGCTGGCAGTACAGGAAAGTGTTAAATATATTTTCCAAAATGTGTAGCATGAAATTGTGAAAAGTCAAGTCCACTTTCACTTATTCATTAGCATCAAAGACATTAAGGGAGGCAGTTGATCTTGTTTAGGTGATTAGACACTTGACGAGAGAGTCTAAACAATATCCAATCAATTCCTTGTGTGATTATTCTCTCACCTCAAATGCTTGTTGTCTGATTTATTACGGTAAAGGAACACACACACAGAGACAGATGACGCAGTCATGTTTCAGGCCTGATTTCTCGTTAAAGGCTTGTGGTGGTAGGGTGCTGTGGCTTGTGTCTAGAAGATCCCCCATGTGATCAGAGGTAGAGCTTTTTGGAGGTGGCTGGATATGAGTTCTATGTGTCCTCAGGTGGGGTGACCAGGAATATGAGGGACAGAAAAGGCTGCGGAAGGGGGTTGCTGGGTCTTTTTTTGCTTGATGCCTTCTGCCTGCCCTGCTTTGCTATGAGCTGTTTGATCTCTGTGATGTCCTGCTGCCTTGGATTAGCCAACTATGAACTAAAACTTCTGCAGACTGTGAGTTAAATAAACTTCTCCTTTAACTTTGGGTGTCGGGTGTTTTGTCTTATCACTGAGCAAAGAAACTAAGACATAGGATAAAAATCTGTTCATTTTATGAAAGACTCCAACAGGGACCTGGCGCTTCCTTCTGATGTGGGTTTGTATAGTCATAGGGACATGGATTCCAGAATTCTCTGAGTTTCCAGAGTGCTTTGATTCCCACCATATTCAGCTGAATATTCAGGAAAATCTACACTAAATTGGGCTTCTAAAGTGCCGTTGTGACTGCACGAGAAAGAACTGGGGAAAAGGGAGAGGCAGGGACAGGCCTCTTCTAGAATAATTTTCTGGATAGACTGCTGAAGTGTGAGCTCCCTGCGGGCAAGATCAATGTTCAGTGCTTGGCACAGAGTAGGCATCCAACAAATATTTTTTGAATAAATGAACACAGGAATGAACCAATCTATTTAACAATATATTTGGGACACATAACAGAAAAAAATCCAGTGTTAAGTTAAATATTTGGCAGTGCTGTGTAAGAAGTTTTCTGTTGGCTCGTGGGATAAATGAATTATTTTTACTACCTCAAGCAGAAACCTGGCTCTCTGGTCACTGATAAATTCATGGAGAGTCTTTTTTGTGTCTGCAGCTGTAAGGAACATTTAAATAGATTATCCTTCAAAGACATAGTATGGAATAAAACTTAATACAAGTTATTACATACACTGTATATATATCTGGGCTTTACAAAACTGTAGATTTCAGTAAGATTTTTTTAATTACTCATAAATTAAGTTAATAATAACAATTATCACTTATTTGGTGTCTGGTCATAAGTTTAGGAACTTTATGAAATACTTTAAATGTATCATTTAACCCTAATGACAACCCAAATAAGGTGTTTATTATTATCCCATATTATCTGCTTCCTGAAGCTTAGAGAGGTCAGACTTCTCCGAGATCACAAAGGTGACCAGTGGCAGGGGTGGGCAACTGGCTTCTCAGCTTGGGCTACATGGAGTAAGACTGAACTTCTGAATGTCAATACGTGACCCATCTGGACATCAGCTGAAGCGCTCAGGTACAGGGTTTTGGGGGAACCACAAACCAGTTACCGAAAGACAGGAAAATGGGATAGCTAGTTTTACCATGGAGCAAACTAAACGGGAAATACCAGCAATTTCCTTTCAAGGCTTCTTCTCCATTTTGAAAAATCATATTTATCCCACATATCAATATTTGCTTTGTGAAAAATCAACAGAATGTGGTACAAAATGAAGCCTCTCAATAACAGTGTAAATAGAGTGCAAATGAAATAATTTTTCTCAAATAATCAGTAAGCCTGTGCTGAATCGGGAGGCTTAAGTTCCTGGCTCACGTATGGCCTCCACCGCTCACTAGGCAGGAGTAATGAGTAAAGTTCTTAGCTTCTTTGTACCTCAGTTTCCTCATTTGTCCAGTGAGGACGCTAACTGGTCCTCATTAATGTCCCCTCTGCTGCCTCTGTCTGTGACAAGTTACCTGCCCCCCTGGTTGATGTCAGGTGCTTGGCCACAGAATGGACGTGGACTTGACCATGTTGTTTCCAAGGGGAAACGAAGAATCACCACTCCTCTCGCTTTCTCCCTCTGCTACAATCCTAGCTGGATCCCAGACAAGTGATGAATCCAGGGAAAAGCACCAAACTTGAACAGCGAGTGAGAATGCAAACCACTGAGATTGCAAACCACTGCATAGGAGTGGTTCGTTGGCAAAGCATAACCCAGCCCACGCAGCTACTCTACCCTTTCTTTCATAACAGGATTGGGAGAAGGACATGAGGCAATAGATTACAAGACATAATAACTTCTTAACAGTTATTAGCTAGACTGTCTAAACAATACAATTAGAATGAGTAATCCTTTAATTATTTAAGGTCCTTGATGATGGCAACGATGATTACCAGCATCATTAATCAACATTAATTGGGAGGTAATGAATGACAAAGTTTGGAGTCAGGCCAGATGATTTGAATTTGGCATCCACCTAGAGATTTGGGGTGACTGAACCTCAATGAGCCAATTTCCACAGGTGCAAAGAAGAGGCAGAAATATCTAAAAGCATTTTGTTGAGAGTTAAATAAAATGCATGTCAAAGTCATCAATACTTAGCACATAGATATCTTTATTATAATTCTTAAAATTGCATATGATGGAAATCACCAGAAGTAACAAGTGCGGAATAATCTAGTGCCCCCCCTGTACCTGTCACCTACACCAACCTTAACAATATTTTGCCAGTCTTATGTCTTGCCACTCCTCCTTAATCATTCTCTCACCAGAATATTTTAAAGAGAATATAAACACTTGGGTCATTTAGTACAACATAAGCATTTTTAGTATGTCATGCTACCAGACAAAACAGTTTAAAACACGACCATTAACCCTCACACTTTAAAGAAAAATAACAAATCCTTAGTGTGATCTCTTACCTTCCTGAGCTAAATCTTCCCAGTGTTGTAAAAATTAAAATCTGAAGATCGATCTGGTTGGTCAAGCTCTTAAAGTCTCCTTTTGATCTGCCGTAGCCCCCCACCCCGTGATCTCTTCCCACATGCCATTCATTTGTGCAAGAGGTAGGTCAGTTCCTCTGTAGAATTTTCCTCATAACAATCCAGCATATTTGCACTTTCTAGACATTATCTGACACGGTCCCTTGTGCTTACTTGATTAGATTAGGTGCAAGTCACTCAGACATCTCTAACAGAAGGACGAAAGCGCCCCTGTCGCCTTCCTTTGGTCACTTACAGCAGTGCAGCCCAATGAAAAATAACTTTCAACGCCATCTCCACATCGAGCGCCGTCAAGTTGTTGAACATTAGTTGAAGGTGGTATTGGCTGGAGGCATAGGTGGGATTCCACCTCCCCGTTCTAGTAAGACTCGCTGTCGTGGGTTTCCCACAGTGGCTATGCTAGCTCTCAGGCAACTGTTTTCACCAGGACACAAAAATAAAGCTTCTCCAGAGCAGCAGTGCTCCTCGACATCAGCGCTCCTCCGCCACTCGCTGGGACCGAGGAGCCGGCCCCTGAGACAAGCTGTTCGGAGACGGCATCTTTGAGAGCAAACCAAGATGGGCTCCAGTCCACGGAGATGGAAGTGACACTTCTGCAGTGGAGGCAAACTAACTCACCGTCCGCGACAGCTGCCTGTGAACTTGCTTTGAGGGTGACCTCGCAGTTGGCCAGTGCTGCATACAGAACAACTGAAATAGCTTGCGCTCCCCGGCGGGGGTCCCTGGCTTCTTTTACTCTCTTGTAGGCTGGTTTTCAGTCATGACACAGGCAGGTGAAGTAAGACTGAGGAACAAGGCTTTTGGCCAGGAAGCTCCTAATTGGGAATACTGTGTGAGGGAGATGTCTTTATATTTACCTGTTTGTTTGTTTATGTGGTACTGGGGATTGAACTCAGGACCTCGTGTTTGCAAGGTAGATGCATTGCCAGTGAGCTAAATCCCTGGCTCCAAGGGAGATGTCTTTAAATGAAAATGTCTAAATTGTCTGGTATCCATGCCTGCCATTGCCAATCTGCCCTGGGTAATGCTAAGGCAATTATTCTTTTTTAGAAAACATACATACAATCTTGTTTATTATCAAATGAACAAACAGTACAAGATAGACATAAATTGCAAATAAGTCTGCAATAGTAAAATGGTACCCAGAATTTCTTCTCAATGTATTTTTGCAGCTAGTTTATTCATGTCTAAGTAAACAAAAAAAAAATTACAATTTTTTTCATTTTATGCAAAACTGTTTTACATGGAAGCTTGCATCATGAAAGAGTTTGTTTTAAATGTAGGTGAAGTTAACAGAGATGCTTTGTGGAAGTCTAAAACCGGGAAATTACTCTTAAGCCACCAGTAGCGTTAGATCATCTACAAAGCCGTTCTTTCCGGTGACCTCAGGGCTACTGGAATGGCAGGATTTTTGAAGTCCACTTCTTTGTGTGGAACTCTTTCTTAAAACTATCACACAACACCTTAAGTACTCTTAAATTTTTTTTTTTTTTTTTTTTTTTTTGTAGCAAGGACTGAACTCAGGACTTCATGTTTGCCAGGCAGGCACTGTGCTGCTGAGCTTTATCCCCAGACCCCCTAAATACTCTTGATGACTATGGTTTACCGTTCTACAGAGGTGACTTCTAAGATTCAGGCTTGAGTCTATATATACCCTAGTCATTGGCATCATTTGTTGCAACTGTATATGCACCTCTAAGATCTTTAAAGTCACTTTAGATGTGTTTTTCCTACATTAATTGTTGAAATCCAGTTTCTCATGCTAAATAGTTTACTTGTTCTCTAGAGATTTTTTCTTTTATCTTGAGATAAGGTCTCAGGCTGGTCTCACACTGCCTCAGCTTCCCAAATGTTGAGATGACAGCTGTGCAGCTCCACATCTGGCTTTTTTTTCTCCGTAATTTTGGAAAGTGCATGGGCTTTGGAAGCCAAAGGGAAAAAGGTTAAGTTACCACAGCCAATCCTGTGTACCTGATGTTCATCCATTCTACTTTTTAAAGTTTTTCATTCGAAAATTTGAAAAAGACCCATTTTGGGGGAAGACTTTATGACCATCAGCCTCCAGCAGTCACTTTTACTTCAGTAGCGTCAGACTACTTTCTGTCTCATTTCTATGCACTTCTTGATCTAAGTCAGAAATGCCTGGACAACTTGGCAACCAGCCCTTCCTCTTTCACAGAGGAATGACTGCCATCTTTTAGCATTTTGATATGGTGCCTCTAAAACCATTGAAACCAGGTATTTTTTTTTCAATAATAAACACGGTAATTTAATTTCATTAACCTCTTGATTCTGGAGATAGGAGTTATATCAATAATAAAGGCTTCTCTATCCTGAGAAAGTCTCTGCATTTCTACATCTAAAACAGAATGAATGGCCAGCGGCATTATCTTTCTCTTTTGTCTACCTTTGACCAACTTCAACATTGTTGAATAATGATTTTCTTCTTGAGTCAGTAAAATGAGTAACAATCTTGTTGGAGAAGTGTATTCTTTTATTTCAAACAGACTTTCTCTAGACTTAGCCTCCATTTGGAAAACCCCACCACCACCAGGTACAATGGAATACTCTGTTTTTTCTCACCTTCAGAAAAGACCCCCAAACCCAAATGGTAAATACCCAAATAGATGATCTGAAACAAAAAGCAGTTGCTACTTACTCTCTGTTAATTTCAGAATAAGCATTGGGTCCAGCCCCATTCTTGCATAAGAGATACCGTCTCTGTCCTGGTGGAACGCGATCTGGCTCAGGTGTGAGCGGTTCTTCATTCGGGACGAAAAAGTTGTCTTCTGGTGGACTTTCATGCTACGGTTCAAAATCTTTTCCTGTACCAGTGGAAAAGTTTAAAAAGAATTTTCAATGTATCAAATGGAATGTGTTGGAATACTGATCAGAGATAAAAATATCATCCGCAATAAGTGATATTCACATTAAACAAGCAATTCAAGCTCTTACCCTTGGAGGAATATGTGTAGTTTTCATTTGTTTGAAATGATGGGTATTTTCTATGAAGCTGAGCAAAAATGCCAAAAAGCTTAAACCTTTATCAAACTATTCCTCACAAACGAGGTAATGTCCTTCTGGCTTTATTTTCACAATTTTGTCTTGGCCCAGAGCTGGGTAAAACGTTCTGCACAACTCTCATTTTCTTAATTTAATTTTGGCTTAAATTCAACAAAGCTATACAACACATGCAAAAAGCAATCACACAGTAGGATTTCTAGACATTTTATTCATTCTGAGTAGAGGAAGAAGGTCTTACAATCAACCTTTATCTCTGGGAGGAAAGAAAGTTAATTTACTGACAATGTGAACCAGGTCATGTAGACTGAGGTCATACAAGTAGGGAAAGTAATACTGCATGACTTGTAGGAGTGTTGGCCTCACTGCTGCCTTCAAAATGATTCTAAATAGTTCCACTTGGTCACAGTAGTTCATCAACTCTGGGTGCCATTTACTGTATGAATATGCTGTTACTTTATACAAGGCTAGTGATATAGGGCACCCCATCCATATAAGCTAAATCCAGTTTTAGAAATGAAAAACCATGGCTGTCAGAGTCAATGAAGTAGTGTACAACTGTGTGACTGTACACTGAGTTGTTGATGGTTTATCTGTCTCGCCACTGGGGGGCGGCCTTCGCAGTTCCCTGCTCTGGGGACCTTTTTTTTTTTTTTTTTTTCCTTCACACCATCTCTTCAGAAGGGCCTGAGCATACCCCACATGCATGAACACATGAGACCATGTCATAACCTATAAAAGCTCACGACAGCAATGAATTAGAGGGTATGAGTAGAACATTAATTATTATAATCCTTTTTATAAAGCCTTACCCTATTCCTTGCTGCCAATTCATTTTCTTTATACAGAAAGAGATCTTTGAAAGAGATCTTATAAGGCTTGTCCAGCTGGGTTTGATCATCCTTCACATTATCTGTAAAAATGAAACAAAGTCTTGTTCGTCCTCGATTGACTAGAAGAGTAAAGTGCTTGCCTGCCAGGGAAGAGCAAGTAGGACAGAGGGTTCTAAGAAGGAGGATGCAGCAGCCTGTGCTTTCTCAGCTGGCACTGGAGATGCAGGTCTCGGATCTGTTAGCCAGACTCACCACAGCGATTTTCCCCACAGCGCCAAGTACAGTGTGTTGTGCTTCACAGCGAATAAACTGATAAAATATAGAAGCTTCTATGAGAATGATGAGATCCTACTTGAGATCTGAAGATGTCACTTCTCAGCAGTGGGACACAGCCCCGACCTGTGGCAGTGCACACAGCCACTGCCCACGTGAGGAGCCTCAGTCCAAAGCAGAGAGTCTTGAAAAAGAAAGTAACTGATATTACAAAATGCGGGTGAGGTTGTGGAGAAACGGGACCCTCCAAGACAGATGGAGGCACCATGGTGAGCAGAGCCACATGGGATGCAATCCCGTGACTCTTTGGAAGTTGGACACAGGCTTGCCGTAGACCTCAGCAATTCTACTGGATATACACCCCGAGATGAAAAAATACACGTCTGCTAAAAAACTTGTACATGAATGTTGAGTATCATTCATAATAGCCAAAAGATGAAAATGAAGCTATTTGAGTAAGCATCAACTGATGAATGATAAACAAAATGCAGTACAGTAAATCGGTTTTGTTCATTAGTCCAACAAAAGGCGTCTTAGGTACCTTTGACACAAATATGTAATGCCATTGCTTTGCACTTCCTAGCAGTCCCCTCCGTGTCACCACTGCCTTTTCTCTTGCCCCAGACACCTGATCAATAGTGAGAGCCACCGCAGCAGCAAGCTCTACAAGCGCTACCCCCTGGTAATCTCCCTATGTCAGCTTCTTACTCACATGGAACTAGGGCCACCATTACAAATGACCACAAGCAGGTGGCTTCAAACAAGAGAAGTTACTCCTGTTATGCTTACAAAATTCTAGTTGCATGTGTATTTATAAAGAGTGAAAAGGGTAAAAACGCAAAGGAGAGATGACGCAGATTTTGATTAAGTTTAGCTATTCATGTCCTTCATTCTGACAAATAGTTAACCGTCTTGAGTTAAGTCTCGCTAAATCCAGTTAATCTGGCAGTCTAGCAGTTCACACACTACTGATGTGAAGCTTATTTAAAATTAAATTGTACAGCAGAATCTCCTCAGTAGGTAGTTTATAAAGTTTTTGCACTAGAAATGGAGCTCCAGACCTTGCGCTTGCCGGGCAGGCACAGTGCCCCTGAGCTACATCCTTGGCTGCACTTCACATTTAGGGTGTATTGTTCTCCTTTGCTCTCTGAATTGCCTCAGAGTTCACTAGTACTGCGTGGAAAGCAAGAATCCAAACATTAATTTTTTCTTACCACCAAAATTCAGTGAAGTCTGCAAAAAGTGTGATGACATCTTGTCTTCTGGCTCTGACCAAAGAAAAGGAAACACTTCTTTAAAAATTCTGTGAACACTGTAAAAAAAGAAGCTAAATTCAGAGTCTCGCTGGCTTTACAAAGCAGTATACATACAAACTCTTGACCCAAATTCTAAGAACTTATCTAAAAAAAAAAAAATAGACATATAGGATAATAATGTTTTTCAGTGTCATTTAATAAACCAGTTGATTACATAACTGGTATACCCATAAGGTAGAATGTTGTGTGGCCCCTTAAGATGTTGTATCTATTTACCATATGTTACAAGTGAAAAAAAAAAAGCGACTATTTTGAGACAAGGAAGTGTGGATAAAAAATGCATACAAAAAATGTCCAGCAAACGTTAAGAGTGGTTACCTCTGACTTGGCACAATCTTTCTTTTCATTCTGGTCAGGTTTGGGGTTAGGAGTAGAGGAATGAGATCCTTATTTTAACTGGAAAATTTAAGGAATTGCCCAAGCAACAACTTACCTCCCAAGATAAACAAAATGTAAATGGGCTAATTTTTACTGTGGTTGTTGTTTTTTAGTACTGAGGATCATATTCAGGACCTTGGGCTTGTGAGGCAGGTTCCAGAACCCCGAGTTACACCCTCGGCCCTTGGGCTAATTTTTAAACTCCAAGTTAATGCAGAAAAATGATGAGCACTAGTTTGGACTTTGGCTCTCCCAATAGCCGCTCTGTTAGAAGCTTGGCCCTCAAGGTAGCACTACTGGGAAGTGGGGGAACCCTCAGAAGGTGGGGCAAGGCAGGAGACTTTTCAGGCACTGGAGCTTCCCCAGGAGGAGCCTGTGGGCCTGGCCTCTTCCACGGCCTGGCCAGAGAGGAGCAGTTTGCCCCACGGCTCCCTCCCACTTTGATGGAAACGGTTGGCAACTCCTGCCCTGGAGCCGCCAAAGCCAGGAGCCACACTAGAACTTTCTCTTTTACCTGAGTGTTTCAGGTATTTTCTTACAACAGCAGAAGACTGATTAACAAAACAAAAGGTCAAATGAAAACAGAGAGAGTCTGACTGGATTAGAGCCTCAGTCTGTCAGTCACTTCCTCAGCCTGTTTCTGGCCCACAGATCTCTCTCTCTCTCTCTCTCTCTCTCTCTCTCATTGAGTAGTCCAAACTGACCTTAAACTTCTGATCCTTCTCCTCCAGGCTTCCAAATACATTACAGGTATGCACCACCACCACGCCTTAGAGCTCATCTTTACTGAAAATGTTGACATTTTGTTTATCCTAGATTTAATGCATTAATTTTAATTTTCTGGAATACTGAGTTAAATAGTGCTTATTTTGATCACTGAGTTTTTGTCTCTCCATTATTTTGTTTGTTTGTTTGCTGGAGGCAAGAATCACAGACGGCTAGGTTAGGTAGAAATGTTATAGGCAGTCAGATAGGGCTGGGCCCTTGAAGGAGTCAGTACAGAGATAGAATATATCACAGCTGTGGCTGGAGGTGTGTTTTGTCGAAGGCCAGTACGCAGAAGAAAGATGGACTGCCTACAGTGTCCCTGGAATGCCTCCACATTTCCCTGAGGGATAAGCAATGTACTATGATTAGTATTATTTGGCCCAATAAGGCTAAATAGGCATCAGTTATCTGAATGGGAGGCCAGGACCTCTTGCCTCATCCTTTCTATAAAGGTCCTGCTCTTTCCACACACAGTGACTTCCTTCCTGACAGGATCAATAGTACCTACATGGCTAGATTTGTGGTTGATCATAGTTTTGTCCCACGTTGTGCCCACCTCATAATTTTGAACCCACCTCGTGGTTTTGCTCTATAAAGCTCTCACTTGTAAAGTGGGCTCAGCAGCCATTTGTGTCCCTCCTGTCTCTCTCAGGAGTTACATCTCTCCCCTCAGCAAATATTTCCTACTCTTAACCTTATTGTTCCTCAGAATTCATTCTTTGATTTTGGGCACATGAACTTGGTGTATCAGACTAGCAGCAGGGTGGGTGTTATTTCCCCCACATCACAAGTACCTCCCTTGTTACTGTAATTCTTATTCTGATTTCTGTATTTTAGGAGTAGCACTCAGATTTCTCACAGAACTTGTGTAATTTTTATAAGAAGAATTATGAAAAAATATGCCTCTGGGGGAAAAGGACTCAAGAGTTTATATAAAAAAGTATGCCCAGGACAGCAAGAAAGGGACAATACATTATAAGCTGGCTGTTTAAATGTATTCCTCAGTACTTTCAAAGAGCCATGTTTAAGGCCTTTGCATTCCAGAAGCATGACAACAGGTAATTAAGAACACAGACTTTGGAGTGGAGAAGCCTAATTTTGAATCTTAGTCTGCATTTACAGATGAGTACGCAAGTTAATTTAATATTCAAAAATATTTATTGACTACTTCCTATATATTAGGTACTGTGCTTAGTACAGGTGACAGAATCTTCAAAGAAGACAAGATTAAAAGTCTTTATGGAGCCTCTACTCTAGTTACTTAGCCTCTGTGAGCCTCAGTTTTCCACACTATAAAATAATAGTTTTTTAAAATAATAATAATAGTTGGGATAATAGTTCCAGATTTTAAAGCTTTCTTAGGGATTCAGTGAAGCAATAATTTTTTTTAGCTCATCAAATTTATTGGTACATTTTAGATATAAATTACGATTGTTTGTGCTAGTTCTCATGAGACTGAGGTTTTGTTCATAAAGTCTTTTCCTATATCAATGTCTTCAAGAGTTCTACCTAACCTATCTTCTGGCAAGTTTAGTATTTCTATTTTAGTATTTAGATCTTTGATCCATTTGATTTTAGTTTAGTGCATAGTGAAAGGTATGGGTCTGTTTTAGTTTTTGGCAAGATGAAAGCCAGTTTTTCCAGCGCCATTTATTAAAGAGGCTATCTTTCCTTCAGTGAGGGTTTTTCGCTCTTTGGTCAAAAATAAAATGGCTAAATATATCTGGAGTTGTTTCTATGTCTTCTACTCTGTGCCACTGATCCTCAGGTCTGTTTCTTTGCCAGTATCATGCTGTTCTTATCATAGTGGCTTTATAGTATAATTTCTAGTTGGGGTTCATGATACTCTCTGCTTTCATTTTGTTGCTCAGAATTACTTTGGTTATTCTAGGTCTGTTCTGGTTCCAAATGAATTTTTTTGTGTTATTTTTTTCTGGTTCTGTGAAATATGCTGTTAAGATTTCAATCAGGGGCCAGTGATTTAGCTCAGTGGTTCTGGCGCCTGTCTTGCAAGTGCAAGGACCCCGGTTCGATCCCCGGTAACCACATATTACACTGGGTGTGGAGACTCACGCCCAGCAGCAACCAGTATCACATACCACAGTGCCAGGCATGGTGGCTCCCACCTGTAATCCCAGCACTCGGGAGGCAGAGGTAGGAGGATTGCTGTGATGTGAGTTGGAGGCTCACATGTGAACTACAAAGCAAGACCCTGTCTCCAAAAAAAAAAGAAAAAAAGATTTCAATCAGGATTGGATGGAATCTACATAGCGCTTTTGGAAGGATTGCCCTTTTCACTATGTTGGTTCCTCTTACCCGAGAATCAGTGATGTTTTCCCATTTTCTGATAACCTCTTTGATCCCCTTTTTTCAGAGTGATATAGTTTTCAAAGTACAGGTCTCTTACTTCTTTCGATAGATTGATTCCTAGATATTTTATTTCTTTAGATGCTATTGTGAAAGGAACTGTTTCTCCAATTTCTCTCTCAGTGAGTCTGTTATTCACGTAGAAGATTTGGGTTTTGAGTGTTGACCATATCCACCTATTCTCCTGAATCTGGTTATTAAGTCTGTTACTTGTGGAGTTTTGGGGGTCTTCTATATCAAGTATCATGTCATCCAAAAATAGTGAGTTTAATTTTTTCCTTTCCCATCTTTATTCCTTTTATTTCTTTCTCTTGTCTAAGTGCTATGGCTAATGTTCCCAGGACTATATCAAACAGGAGCGGTGATAGTGGACATCCTTGTCTTGCTCCTGATTTTAGTTGAAGTAATGGATTTAAACAACCAAGCAAATGTATAGCATGGAGACCAGTAAGTGGAGCTATTATGTGACGATATTTATTAGTTGACATGTGACTTTACTTCAGGTGACTATAAATGCAAAGATGAAAAATAAAAAGAAAGTACGTGAAGGCTTATGTGGTGGTTAGCTGCTGGTCAGCTTGAGTGGGAAGGGCTCATTGAGCTGAGCATGGTTTGGGGAGCAGTACAAGAGGAAGAGGGTTTTAGGTTGTTTTTCCTCAGACAAGCTTCGGCTGTCCTCTCCGCCTGAGCTCTGGCCTTCACAGAGCGTGGCTGTTGTCTTGGGAGGAGCTCCGGCTTCAGCTTTGCCTCGAGTGTCATCTTCTGGCCTTTGGCACAGCCTTTTCGGAGAGAAGCTCTGTTCTTCACCTTTGGGCGCCGGTGCTGATCGCCTCCACATCAGCCTTTCCGTACACTCTCCAGCTCTGGCTCCAGCCCTCGGATTTGCCAGCACAATCCTTCAGTCTTCCATCACGGATTCTTCCTGGGGATCCCGGTGCTGAGGGATCCAGGCCCTCAACTGGATTCCTCTGACTGGATCGCTAGTGTGTGGACAGGTCTCTTGCACGCTTCTACATTTCACTGTGTAGGCTACTCTCGCAGAGAGTATGCAGATACAATGAGCGCCGAGAAGCCACCATCACTTACATTCCCTTGCATCTAGGTACTGCCCGGATCTGTCTTCTTTCTAGTCCACTCTGCTTTGTAAACAACCACTGGCATTTAAGACAGAACTGAGGCATAACTGACAACTTGCAGTCCTGAGACAGCCTGAGCCAAAACCTTGAAATCCTGTCCCTGGAGAGGAAACCAGCTTGCTAATTAGTCCACATTTGCATAAAGTGTATATTCCTGGTGTGGGATCGGTGCACGGACACAGCACATCTTCGTTCCTTCTTCCTCCCCTTCCCTGCCTTCTTTTCTCCTCCATCTGCACCCCTTTCCCCTTAGAGAAGGATGTCTTTCCCTGCTCCGCGTTACCTGTCTTTTATTCTGCTTACTCTACAGTTTGGGTTTCTCATGGGAGAGGCGGCATGCGGTGTTGAAGCTCGTGTGTCTGATTTATTTACTTGGCATTATTCTATCTTCTTTTTGATGGTAAAGTCAAAGAGTGGAATCTTAGTATTCCAAGCTCTGGGGTAGTGGGGAAAGAGGCCTGATAATCACTAGAGGTGGCTTTTTTTTTTTGCAGTGTGGACAGCGCTCTCAGGGCTTCACAGTGAGTGACTGCCCCAGCCCTGTCTGGTGTTTTATACTTTGGTCTCTAAACTGTCCAGGTGGGGCTCCGACGTGTGAGGCTCGTGCCTCAGCCCTCCAGAGTGCTGGGACTCCAGGCTGCACCACCACTCCCAGCTACGATGGAGATTTTATAACATCTAATCCTAAAGTTCTAGAAAGACTCCAAGGAAAAATTACCAATAGCACCCTCTGCCACACACGGTTAGAATCAGTTTGTTTCTACAATCCAGGGGGGTGGATTCTTCAGATTCTCTCCGTGTGGGATAGGAAGCCTTGTGAGTCCCGCCGCGCTCCCGCTCCTCCCGCCAGCTCTGCCCGCCTTCCCTCGATGCCCTACCCCTTCCAGAAAGATCCACGCTCCTGTCGCCTACTAGTTTCTGTCTTTCAAACTGCTCTGTATTTACGGCTCGGGATTCTCACAGAGCATAAACCACCCCGCACTCGTGTGTGCTGTTCACTACCGTTCTCTTCTTTTTCACAGTAAAGTCTCTGCTGGCAGGAAAGTGCCTTCTGTGTACACGACACAGATCCCGCCCAGAGCGGCTAATAAACACGTGCTGCCCAAAGCCATCGAAGTCACCGAGACCTGAAACCCAGGCAGCGCCGGCCGGACCGGGCCAGGCTTCACACCCGTCCTCCCCGGATCGCAGTCGTCCTCCCCGGACCGCAGCCCGCCTCCCGCCCGCGCTACCTCCGCGGAGCTCGTCGGTCCGGGACGGCCTCGGGAAGGCCTGGGGAGGGAGCGCGCACAGGCGCCGGTCCTCGCGGGCTGTCCCTACCCTGCGCCGGCCCCGGTCCCCGTCATCCCGGGGAGCGTCCGGAGCGCGTCCCCGGCCATCGGCCAACTGAAACCTGCGCGGAACCGGGGCCGGGCCGCACGTGCGGCCTCCTGCGCGCGCCCGCAGGTCTCCTCCGCGCCCCCGCGACGGCCGGCCGTGCTCCCCTGGGCCCGGCACCCTCCCCGGACGGAAGTCCTGTCTCCTCTAGAGACACATTTCAGTGTTTTCAGCCCATGTTCACGACGCGTGACGGCGGGCGAGCGCCGCGGGGCCGGGCACACCTCGGGTGCTTTCATCCGCCCCAGCTCTTGACCCCTCTCCCATCCGCCAACACCTCGCTGAGGTTTCCACTCTCTGTTTCGCTTTTTACAGCGGCCTCTCGCTCAGAAGCGAGATCACGTTTAAGCTGTTCGAGCTGCGGCCCTGGTCCGTACGGCCGCGGCCTGCACCGTTTTCCCACGGATGACCCGCGCCGGCTCTTCCCGGCAGCAGCGCCCCGCGGCCCGCGCAGGTCTGCGCCCCGCTCGGCGCCGGCCCCGGCCCGGCAAGTCCCCCCACGCGCCCCGCCGCGCCCGCGGGGCCTCGGGCTGCGCCCCGCTCTCTGGCTGCCCGCGCTCCGAGTCTGACGCAACCAGCACCGTGCTTCCCTCGTTTCTCCAGAAGGCGACGCTGGAGGGACGGCCGCGCGGTGACGCCTCCGGGCCGCCGGCCGGTCGGTCCGCGGGGGCGGAGGGCAGAGGCCGCGCCGGGTCCGCCCGCCGAGCCGGGGAGCAGCAGGCCGGGCGCGGCGCGGGCGCCATGGAGCGCGGCCCCCGGCTGCTGCTGCGGAACGCGCGCCAGGCCGTGCTGGTGAGCGCGCGAGGGCAGCGCTTCCTGGCCGGGGCCGCGGCGCGGGCGCTGGCTCTGCTCGAGGGCGCCAGCCTCGTGGTGGGCGCGTAAGTGGGGCTGGCGGGCCGGGCGGGTCCTCGCCGGCTGCGTGCGCGGGACTCGGCGCTGCAGGACCGACTGGGGCGCTGATCGGTGCTCTGTGATCTGGGTTTTCTGGGAAACCAGCCGTGTAGACTGAACAGCCCATTAAGACGCATGTGGATCCAGGCTCCCCTGGGAAAATGCCATAGTCTGATCATCAGAAGAGACTGGGGTCCCCTCCAGTGTTTTCTAAAATGTGGCAGGGGCCATTCTGTCTGTGGCTGTAGCTTTCTGCTCCCTCTTTCCCCCCTCCTTTTTGGAGACAGCGTCCTGCTGTGTAGTGCAGGGTGACCTTGAACTCACTGTGTAGCTGAGGCTGGCTTGGGACTCACGACAGTCTTCCTGCCTCAGCCTCCCACGTTGGGCAGCTGTTTTTCTTTTAAAACAGATTTCTAATTTTTTTTTTTTGTCCAGAGCTCTCTCAGTCAATAACTCTGGGGATGGCGTTCTGAGACTTGAATTTTTGAGGAACACCTTTCCATTCTCTGTGACCCACACACCGGTGTCTAAGAATGAGAAAACAGTTAGATGTGGGGGTTGCTTTGGGGAGTGAAAGGAAGGCTTTGATCTGATTGGAAGACGTGTTATTTTCCATTTCTATTTCTCAACCTTCCCAGCTTCCTGTCCCTCATGGAGAGAAAATAAAACAGCCAAAAATCAGGAAGGTAGCCTGGGTAGGAATGGGGACTGGAATGGGGACTTGTACCCTGGAACCCAGGGCGCCTGGATTTCGTCAAATGACGCAAGCAGACCTATTTATCTCAGGCTGCTTAAAGTTGCGTAAAAGCCCAGCTGTTGGAGACTCGGGCTTGTTTGTTTTTAGTTAATACAGTGATGACAGTGTTACCTGCCTTTGTCCACAATACGTTAAAATCAGTTAGAATGGCACACCTGTTGTGGAAATGCCTACCTACGTCGGGGAGGAGAATCTACAGAAATTACGGTAATCCAGGATTCCAAGACAGGTTCACCTCGAAGCTACTGAAGAGTGGAAAGGAAAGGCAGGAGCTGACTTGTGGCCTGAGGTGTGGTTTTCTTGATGTGAGTCTGCTACATGGTCCTTAGATTTTGTTGTTAGTTTATCATTGCACATGATCATTTAGTTTACCGTTGTACATAGTATATTTACAGAAATATTTGTTCCTCAAATATGATGAATTGAATACAGGATGGCGTTGAATTTTATTTCACTACCATCACTATTTTATACACATGATAAAGAATGGAATGGAAGCAACTGTCTGTGATTCAAGTTGCTCTGAATGTGTTTTCTGCCATTAGTG
>PVIR01024497.1:0-25879 GCA_004026965.1 Petromus typicus | reverse complement strand
GCTCAATGTAAAATAAGGTGAAAGGGGACAATGTTGAGATTGTAACAAAAAAGTAAGGAAACAAATTTTATGTATATGGGGGGTGGTAGGGTGGGTAGGGCTATGGGAAAAAATGAGAATTGAGTTGTGTCTTATACTGGTACAAATCCCCATTATGGAGTGCAATCATGATGTGTATATTTAATGTACCAATAAAGATTTTAAAAAAAGGAAAATACTCTCTTAAAAGCCACAATCAATCATCAATTATATTAAAATAATAAAACCGACATTGGAAAGCATCTAGCTATAGATTTTGACCCTAGAAGAGATTTTCTTTGAAGCCCACTCACTAACAAGTGTTTATTGGGAGGCTACTACTTGCACTGAAGCTATCCCATTCTGTTAGGTAGTCAAAGGCACCAACTATACAATCCCAATAGACAGAGAGGGTAGATGTCTAAGCCATGTAAATCTGTGGTTCCCACTGTGCCACCTGGCTTCTTCACCATGTCTTCCCATTCTATCAGTGGGCAACTTGGTTAGAGGATAAATAACCATTAAGAGATTGAAACTGAATATCCATTTCTGCAGTAGTTCTTTAAATTACTTTTTCATAGGTTTTAAATGATTTATGCTGCAATATTCTCTGGTCATTTTTTCCTATAGATAAGTCAAATATGAATGCCTCAACTAAAAACAGGCAAGCCAGTGCAGGTTGAACTGCCCTTTCTCTGCTGGCCCTTAGGCCACCTCTCAGTCTCACTTCAGAAGACATGGGTAGTCAGTCTCTATGAGCTTCCACTCCTCAGCCACCAAAGACTACCTCTCTTCTTCCATTTCAGGGCAAAATGCCACCTTCTCAGCCCTTCTCCCAACATCTACCTTTGCCCAGAATCCTTACCACACAGGCTGTTTCCTTTCAGACATGGGTTATATAATTACCAGTCATCCAGTCCTTCAGTGTCTGTGGGGTGTTGGTTCTCTACATTTATCAAACTCTGCACATGCTCATGTCCCTCATTTAAAAAAAAAAAAAAAAACCTTAATGTAAAGCCAGTATTTGCATATAACTTATTCCTATCTTCTTGCATATTTTGAATTATATCTACACTACTAATACCTAATAGAGCACAAACCTTATATAAATAGTTGTTATGTTGTTTAACAAGGAGAAAGTCTATATGTGTTCATTACAGACACAGTTCCCTTCTCCCCAAGTGTCATGCTTGAAACCTCAGATGTGGAACCTATGGATACAGAAAAAAGAAGTGTAATACTCCTAACCTCTTTGTGGGCTTAAAACATTTAGGAGCTAGCCTGAAAATCTAAATTATGTACATATTGTACTTCAATAATTGTACTCTCTGTGTTCTAAATGAAGTGATACAGTTATGAACATTAGACATGCAGGCATTTCATATGTTTCTTGTGTTAGGGCAAGAAGAATTGAGCTTTCAGTAGTTTTCAAAGTTTCTATGGAAAAAGACACAATGCTAACCGAACCCTACCCCCACCCGTGCAAGCATTTAGCTGTGGTTTCCAGTAGAGTTATCTGTTGCTACTACATGTGTTCAAACAATGCAAACTCTGTGATAGATCTCATCCAAAAATTAAGCACAATGTGTGTATATTCTTATGATGAGCTTATTTTTCACCACATGGCCGATAATCCTTTGCTCCAAACTTTGTATCTCAGCCTTGTCAGTCCCATTGAATTCCCCATAGTTTTCTTATCTGTTCTATGTAGTAGGGCAGGGCTAGAAGATTTTCATGTCAAAGAAATCCTTTGAGTAAAATGAATAAAAACTGTAATTAATAAAAGTGGAGAATTTTTGAAACAACGCTTCTCAGCTCAGTGATCAATGATTCTTAGGAGGGAAAATTTAATAAAAATCTATCTTAGGTATTGTTTCTTGTATGAGAAGCAGAACAGGTTTGGAGCCACTTGTAGTATCTGTATAATTAAGAATATCAGTGCTGGTAGTTCTAGGACTGTGAATAAAGATATTCTCAACCAAATCTTTGCTGATGCCTGAGGAATAAGGACCTCAGGGAAAAGATGTAGCAGCTACTTCTTCCAGACAACAGCAACAGCTAATAAGAAAGTCTAAATGCAGACTTGGTCAATACCAAGACTCAATCAATACAATATTACACATTTCAAGTGTTTAATGCCAATAACAATGGCTCAAATACAATGGCAGTAGGCCATATTAATTAAGTTTTTATATAATTAAATCTGGGATCTCTTGAAGTACATATGCAAATGAATGCAAATGGTATATGGATAAATATTTCAATTGACATTTCCAACACCTAAGAAAACTAAATGACAACTTTGGATTCTTCACTTGATGAATCCCAATATGACTACAAGATTACCTTTGTACTGTTCTTACTGTGGTACTAAGGATTGAACCCAAGCATGCGAGACAAGCACCCCACTGCTAAGCTATAACCCAAACCCCTGCATTTAAATTTTAAATATTTTCTAATTAAAAACTGAACTATGTCCAACAGCCTCTGATACAGCAGCTTCTACACTTTATTGGGAATTTATTTGTTTTTTTTTTATTTCATAAGCAAAAGAATGGCTCTCGTGGAGAGTGAGATGGGCAGCAGATAAAAGGGGGCAGGATATAGCTGGCAATATGGTGTATACAGACCAATCTGTGGACTGGAAAATTACATAGAACTATCACCCACTTACCTCCAAAACTTTCCTTAAGACTAGAGGTACAATTCACAGCACCTATTTTCACTGCAAGAACTGGTTTTGAGATATGTCTGGGTTCTAACATACCGATGGTAAATCTCAGTGCCAACAAATGGAAATGAAAAATCACCTTCAGTTCATCCATTGGTGATGAGAACAGAGGAAAAGGACAGAGTCTTGCGACCAGCTGTGCTGGTATCAGTGATTTTGGCTAAATCAGTTGGCTTCTGATTGGATAAAATTAGGAAAGCAATTGCACTTGTTGCCAGAAAATGCTGGTGTTGCCTTCCAAGCTCCTCTGTGAGGCCTGCACTGTGTCATTGCAACGTCCTGGGCATTCTAAGATGTCCTTAGGCTGATTTTATAATCCTAGTGCAGTACGTGGAGGTGCAAAACTGGATGAAGACACAAACTACATTTCCATTCTACAAAAATGAAAGCCTAAATTTAGGGACAGACTTTAAAAAATCCGAATAGTAAATACAGACACTACTTTCCTTATAAAATTGGAGTCATTTTCCTTAGTTACAGAAGCCACATCTTACATTCAGTTCCAGGCTTCTGCTCAAACAACCACAGTGTCCACAGTGTCCTTTTAATGTCCACAGTATCCTTTTAATGTGTAAAATGGGGACACTGTTTTAAGACGCCACTGTGAAATTCAATGAAGCAACATGGCAAAGTCCATACTTTTTAACACCTAAATTTCATGCCATGTTCTGAAGCAGGAAGCCAAGCATGGGCCTAGGTTTGTGTCCCCAAATCACCTTTGCAAGCTCAAGTCCTGAGTTTGTTTCTTCCTACACCCTCCCTCTGCACACACTAGCACCCCTCACTCCATCTCCCTTACTCCTTATTCTTCGCAGCCAACATTTTAAAATTATATATATATATATATAAAACAAATGTTCAAATAGAATGTACATGCATATGCTCAATGTAATGTGTACCTTTTCTCCTGCTAAGAAAAGCTGCCCTGTAATACTTGTAGAAAATCAGGCATTCAGACAAAATAGTTGGTGTAGAATGTACGGGAGTGACAAGTCCTGAGTTCTAGACCTGGCGTGACTCCGTCATTACAAGTTTATTCCCAACTCCAGGCTGCTGGGGTAATAACCTGAAACCTAAAGCTCTCCATTATCTTATTATACTCGGGATTCCAGAGCCTCACATTTGCTCAGGAGTTGAACCATAACCACGTGGATATGGCCTGGGGATTTGCTCTGCCCTAAAATCACCCCGAGTGATCCTCAGGCAGAACAAGATGTCAGAAGCTCTATCCTGAGTTCCACTCTACACTATGAGTATGGAGGATGGATGGAGTGGTCTGGGCCTGGACCTGGATCCTCGTTTGGAGCTTGTTAATTAAAGACCCTCCCCTTCCGCTCCCATCCTTGCACACCTGCTGAATCTGAATACATCTTAGCGCTTTGGTCATACCCTGAAGGCTGGAGAAGCCTCGCTTTTCTCTGGGGAAGCTGCGGGAAACCTTCACTCTACAGGCCTGGGCCCCACCTCGAGATTTTCTGTGTGTATTCCGGGGTGTGGCCGGAGGAAGGGCTCTTAGAAGCCTCCCAAGTTATAATGATGTACTACAGCCAGGGCGACGGACCGTTCCCTACCACTACCCCAACTGCAGTTGAGCAACAACCTAATTTAAACTAGCCTCGAGGGCTGGGCCCTTGAAGACTGCTTAGATAAACAGCGCTGTCAAAGGGACAATGGGTTCCAGAAACAAACAAGTTGGACCGCAGAGCTTTACGTTTACAAAACCAAGACAGCAGACTTCCTGCACCTCCGGCAGGCAGGCGGCTCGCACCGCAGCCTGGCAGCAGGCAACAGCACCCGCCGGCTGCGCCCTCACGCCCCGCCCCGCCCCGTGACGTGCCGCAGCAGGCCGCGCACATGCGCACTCGCGCCCCGCGCCCGGCGCGGCTGCTCCGCCTCAGCGCCTGTCATTCACCGCGGCGCGGCGGCGAGTGTGGACTGCGGAGCCGGCTGCCCGCTCGCCCGGACGCCCGCGATGTGACCGAGCCTCTGGGGCGCGCTGGCGGCTGTCCCGGAGGCGGCGCAACGGCTTTTCTCCTGGGAGGTTAGTTGAGCGGCGGTTCTCTGGAGCCCGAGGCGAGCGCCGGGAGCTCAGAGCACGGCGTCGGGAGCTCGCAGCAGCTGCAGCGCCCGGGTCTGCGCGGCCGGGTGCAGCGCAGTGGCCGCCACCACTGGTGCGCCCGGGAGTGAGTGCCGCGGCCGGGCACGCGGAGCTGTGGCTGCAGGCGCAGAGCAGCCGCGCCGAATCCACTGCGGGCCGGTCGGGCTGCGCGCAGCCGGAGTTTGCAGGGCTGCCGCGGAGCGCAGCCCCCACGAAGACGGTGCCACCTGCGTCCGGGTGAGTTGTCTGTAGTTTCCGAAGTTGGAAGAGCTGCTGGGAGGAAAGGTTCGTCTGGCCGGTCTCCGCGCTATGGGAAGCGGGAGGTGGCATCCCTGACTAGCCGGGTTGCAGTTTGGGGGAGGAATGCGTCGCGAGGAGGAGGTGCGCGTGCCAGGGGAGGCTGGAGTCCAGCCCTGACTGTGCCAGTTGGAAACGTGCTGGGGGAGGACAGGTGACCCGAGGGCTTGTTGCCTGCTGTTCTCTGCACTCGCCGAGCTCCCTGACTTCGTGCCTGCGTGGGGGGCGGGGGGGGGGGAGCGGGGTGGCGACGGTCCCAAGATGTTGTTCCTTCTGTGCTGAGCCCACAGCGTGGGGACTGCCCTGTGGTACTCTTGGGGATGGCCAGCACTGCGGTGCATCTTTGGGAAAGGCCTGCAGGCTTCTCGCGCATCGTGCTTTTACTCTTCCCCTAGGCAGAAGTTGCCAAGATTCCAGTAATTGGAACCTTTAGGTGAAAAAAACCCAACTTAGATGTCAAGCCAGTGTTTTGTACTCGAAGACATTTAAATCTAAAAAATGCTCGGTGCATGCGATTTCACGCACTTTAAGACTGCAAGCAAGTCTCAGAAATAGAATTCAGATGATGGTACTTGCGTTTCGTCCTGATCATCCTGCGCCTCTTATGTAAGCCTCCCTCCCGCTGGATAACTTTGCCTCTGCAGCGGCTGCAGCTGTGACCCTCTATTCCATTTGTTTAAAGTCCGGCTTGAACAGTATTTAATGAAAATGCTGACATGATATAGCGGCTTGTAGTCAGAAACAGAGTGCAGTCTTCACATTGGCGTGTCTCCTCCTAATAGGGAGCAGGGGAGGAAGAACCCAGTATATTTTTCAAGGCAGCTCCAGGAATTAGACACATAAATCATGTTTTAAAATAGTATGCATTGTGCAGAAAGCATGCAGAGGACCCTTTTTGAACACATCCCCTTTGTTTTAGAAAAAGTGGAAATTGTTGATCCCAGACAATTGTTGAGTCTGGAAGTTAAGTGTAGTGATGGGCTTAATTATCTTAATAAACAAAGAGCATGATTTATAGGTAGCTGCAGTGTCCTACTTTGAAGGATAGAAATCTTTAACCTTTCTTTCTCGGCTGTCCCTTGGAGATTTCTTTTAAGCAGAGCTATAGATTCTCATCATTGATGTTTAATACTGAAGTTGATTAAATTTGTAAAGGCATTCTTTGAAATACCATATAGCACTGCTGTCTGACTGATAGACAATAAATATTAAAAATAAGAGGAATGCTTGGAGTATTTGGCATAAAGTCATTAGGTTAAAATAGATCACATTAAAATGACACATATATGTTTACACACATATGGGGGAATATTTACATGAGTAAACATATAATGGGTAAATATATACATGAGTAAACATGAATAAAATTGGACTTGAAATAAGTGTTTAAGCCCAAATGCAGGGGTGTGTATTTATGTTAAGATTTATTTAGATAAATCTTAGATCTTCAGAGAGAAGTGAACTTCTGCTGTTAGCAAGTGAAACAAGATGGATACCTTATTTAAAATGTAATTCTAGGAAAATATGAAAAGTGTTATTGCAGACATTGAAAGCTTAGCATATTGCAGTTTGTGAGAGCAGCCATCCGTTCTTTTTTTTTTATCTTTATTGGTACATTACAGATACGCATCATGATTGCACTCCATAATGGGGATTTGTACCAGTATAAGACACAACTTAATTCTCATTTTTTCCCATAGCCCTACCCACCCTACCACCCCCCCATATACATAAAATTTGTTTCCTTTTTTGTTATAATCTCATTATTTTTCCCCCTTCACCCTATTTTACTTTGA
Organism: Petromus typicus; assembly: GCA_004026965.1. NCBI lineage: Eukaryota > Metazoa > Chordata > Mammalia > Rodentia > Petromuridae > Petromus > Petromus typicus. Next base: position 18,939 of record PVIR01024497.1, on the reverse strand, counting down.
GCATTTTCTGTTTCAGAATATATAACATACAATTCTAGGACTCATTTACATCTTTATTTTCTCATACCAGAAAAAAGATGTGATATTACCTATCTGTGACCTATTTATTTCACTTATGAGGATACATATCTCTGCCAGAGGTTCCTTTGCAGCATGGACCCTCAAACAGCTGGCCCCGTAAGTTCTATCGCTCTGTTGTTAGGAGAATATGGAGCCTATGGAGACATCCTCCTGAGTCTGGTACCATCTGTCTCAATGTGGGGAAGATTACCTAATCTCTTTGCTTCAATGTCTCCACCTGTAAAATGGGGTTAACAGTGGTGAAGATTAATGAGTTCATAGATAGGAAGCTCCTGAGCCAGTCTGTGGCCTGTTAGGCTTGATCTAGGTCATACTGTTGTCATGAAAGAAAATGCATCTTTCAACATTGGAGCCATCGAATAGCTGCTGGAGCAGGCCAACAGATAGATGTTTACTGGCCACTCTAGTGACACAGACACCAGCTGGTATTTGACTTACTCTCTCCCTCATCTCTTTGAGGCCTCTCAACAGAGATGAGAAACTAAAGATGATTGGAGATCAGAGTTAGAATTTGGAGCTGGCATTTTAATCCAAGTTATCATTTTGAATCAGTTTGACCCTGATGCCTCAACATGCAGATGAAATAGATACATTGTTGTCCTTAGTTTATAGATGAAGAAATTAAGCTTAAGAACTAAGGTATGCAAAATGCTTAAGTACCCACAGCATATTTCTCCATAACTGGGAGCTACTATTAGTGTAATTATTATTAAATACTTTGCCCTGGTTACATAACTCCTCTTGTGTAGTAGGGGAGGTAAAGTGAGTCTACTCTTGCAAGAAGACTCTGTTGCTTTTTTTTCCTCCTTATTTATTTATTGAGACTCTAAACAGAAAAGTTGGTCTCAGTTCATACTGGAGGTGGTGCACTTCATTTTGTCTCCTATCTGCACATGTGGCCACAACAATCCACATGGCCAAGAAAACCACCATAGTCCACAGTAACCAGTCCACCCGCAACACTATGAATTCAATCCCTGCTGGAGAACTCGCCTTGGGCAGAGAGAGGACCCCTGTTCTTTTCTTGCCACTGTATGCTTAGACATGAAAATAATTTCTCTTCCACAGTAAATAAACAAGCTTGCTTCTTTTGCTTTTAGTACTATGTGATGGAAAGTTGTTTGGGGGGGTTCTGTAGGAGCAGGACTTAATTAAAGTCTCCATACCTATTGAACTCATCAGAATCCTGTGTGAAAGTGACTGAGAAGCCCTAATACTTTTATGGCTTTCTTAAGTTATCTCCCAAATAGTGCTCTAGTCCTTGATGAATCTTTATTTTTTAGATATTAAAATGTAATTGCTATATAACGCACATAGGCAACGGACCACTCACAGATGGACTTCATTTTACTGAAAACTCCTAGCTAATGTATCTACCACTGCAAGGTATTTCATACTGTTCAATACTGGCTTTTTTAAAAAAAATCAAAACTCCCCAGGAGTGAGCTTCAGTGGGCCGCTTCCATGCGCCTGGGGACACCACACCACAGTTACAGTGTGCCAACCAGAGTGCTTACCATGAAATGAGTAATCTCATGTCTTTCTGAAATCCACTCCTAGTCAATTTTAGCACTCTCTTTCAGAGAACAGATACTCTCCTTGGCTCCAGCCAATAGCTATATTTCAAATGTTCTTCTACTCTGGGTTTTTCAGTAGTAAACGTCTCCCCTGAGTGCTTCTGTGACTTGAGCTAACTCCATGATTTACTATAAGGTAATTCTTCAGAATTTACATGTACTGTAGTTGTTTTATTTTTGTCTGTGCCTATTTAGTGGCTCATCTGTGGCCATGTTTAAACTTGCAAATAACTTTTTTTCTGGCATCCAACTTTCATTTGCCATGAGAAGATACATGAACAAGAAATTCAAGCTAATTTTAATATGGATCTAAGTGAGTGAAGATCAGCTACTCTCCTCAGTCGGATCTACTACTCTGAATTTTCACTTTGTTCTTAGGGAGTCGGAAGCTGGTATTTCTAAAGCTGTTAACCTTATGCATTGTGAGAGAAGTGTTGGAGAAGGGCAGCAGTATAAGTTTCTGTCATATAAGCAAAAAATTCATATGCCACGTGGCAGAGACTGTGCCAAAGCTGGACTATTACCAAGTTCATGGGCATAGGGTAGGTGTTAAAGAAAGGCAGTGCTGAGCATCACTAATCTGCCCACTTTTCTAACCCTTACTGGTCATTCCTTCTGATAAGGATTGGAATGAATCGCTTACAGGCAGCACTTACCATGTACTAGCTGCTATGCCAAGAACGTGATGCACAGCGTTTTCCTTACTCTTTACAATAACCCTTCAAGGTAATGACTACCGTGTCACTCTCTTTTGCAGAAGCAGAAACTGAGGCCTAAAAAGGCCAGGGCACTCATCTGAGGTCACATTCGTAAGTTTTGTAATACAGGGGAGTCCAGGACTTTCTGAAGGGCCGGTTCTCCTTACAGAATATCCTCCTGCCTGTGGTTGGAGTTTGCATAGGTATGCTGTGCTATGCTTTCAAAACCTTCTGGCCCATAGCCAGCAGCTGAAATTGACTGCACAAGAAATATCATCTTCATATCTCTGTAGAGGAAGAGCTTAAGCTTCCTTCGTGCAAGAGCTGAAAAAAGAAAACCACATGTTCACTTTGAAATAGGAAACATGAAGCCTGATGTGAAACACACAGAGAAGCATATTAACTTTATCAGGGCTGGGGTCAGATGCTTGCATCATTTTCAATAAAGAAAGGAGAAGTGGAGAGACCTGAGATTTTCTTGGGTTTGTTTTTTAAATATGTCTTTTTTTTAAAAAATCAGGAGTAAATTGTCATGAGAATACTTCATTTCTATGACAGTGTAATCTGTCGTTTACACAAAGACCATGATATTTAAAGAAAATGCACACATATGTCTACACAAGTGAGGTTCAGTCTTCAACGTCGGGGTCAGAGCCTTTTTGTCTCCATTCCAAATGGAGAGCAAGACACCATAATTTAAAGTTGTCTTGTGATGTTTTCAAAACCCTTCCCCTGAGCCCTGCCTCCATCTTTTTCTTGATTTCCCACTAGAACCAAGATTTGTCCAGTAAATGGTTCACATCCCCTGAAGTGTGTATAGATTAACTATTGTTTAATATTTTAGTGTACTGTTGATGCCTCCTCTGCTCCCATCCTTGATGTTATAGGATTGTACAGTTACCAAACCTGTGCTTAAAAACTTATGTTAAAACTGTATTTTATAAATATTGGCTGTTTATTACAGAGAGCAGAAAAATTTCGCTTGCCTGAGGGCTTTTTACTTTATAGAGCTCCTGGAACTCCGTAGTCTGTGGAGCTGGCAAGTAAAGAACTTTTTCATTTGGTCAGGGCAGCTTGAATCCTCTTCTCCAATGTTGTAGTTTTCCATTCAACCATGTCCCAATGTGCCGTGTCGGGTGTTCATGTGCAGCTGATCAGCTTCGCTTGATTTCTTCATGTGCACCAAAAAGTGCCACTAAATCAGCATTATGGTCTTCTGCCTCTTTGGTTCAAGAGCTCCAGGACTGCATATATGTTTTTATGTGAATTTCTTCTCTGAGGGAAGAAGGCAGCCAGATGACCCCTCACATATCGATGTCACTGTGTTTGTGATTCTGTCTGTTACTGTTAATGTTGTTTCCACTCCCTTGGCCTTTTACCCAAATTGTACCCATTGCTCCATCGCCTCCATGGTGGCTGAACACTGCAGACTCTTGGGAAACTTTAATATGGAAGCAATAAGCCCATACAACACAATCATTTTGTTTTTGAAACAAAGTCACAGTTTGGTTGCCCAGGCTGGCCTCAAAATCTTGAGCTCAAGTAAGCACATGTCTCAGCCTCCTAAGCAGTTGAGTCTACATGCACACAACCTATGGGCCTGACAGTAATTTTTTAATCAAAAAATAAAAGCCAGTCACTAATACAAGTACACACAAAATTACCACATCCTCTGTACCCAGCTCCTGGGAACTGCAACCAAAATGACCTTATTATTTCTTACCTGACACCTAAGGAGTGTTGTGAATCTCTGATTCACACATAATCAATCACTAACCGCTTGGCTGTACCTGAGTCAAATTTAGTTGGGTGATATCGTTTATACATTCACCAGATGTATACTTCTAGGACTCCAGGCACTTTTAAGCATGAAACTGCACACAAAAATCTTTGTACACCTTCAAGAATCTCTGTCTCATGAGAGAAGGAAGTGCTGGCAGCAGATGTCCCCATTGCATGACATACGGGGCTGTGTATGGGTATATGACTTCATGAGCGGGGCTTCCCCACAGGAAGCAGGACTTGGCGTGGATCTGGAAGAAAGAGAGACATACTGGGTGTGGTGCAGGCCTGTAATCCAGTGCTCAGAAGCCTGAGGCAAGAAAATCACCACAAGTTCAAGGCCAGCCTGAAATGCATAGAGGGAGCCTATCTCAAAGAAAAGAAGAGGAAAATAAAGAAAAAGAGCATCTTGTCCCTGAGGTTGGGAGAAATCTCTCCAAGCAGAGAAGATAGGGCAGTGTGTTTCCAGAGAAGCTGGCGGTGGCTCCATGTGTCTAGGAGCCATTGGTATGCTGTTTAAGGCTGATGGTAGAGCGTGGCGACTGGAACCACTTTAGAAAGGGTGCTGTGGATTGTCTCAGCCTTGCAGATGATCTGTTCACTTTAGGTTTTTTCTTTTTAGAATAATCACCTTGGGTGTATTGTACAAATGGATGCAGTAGGGACAGCCCAGGGCAGCCACAGGAAGCAGCTGCTGAATCGCAGGGCAGAGTCTAAGTCCATACTGAAACCAGGAAGGGCAGAGGCAGTGGGGAGGCAAGGGAAGGGAACAGTGTCTCTAAGAATGACTCCCAGGGGCCAGGGATTTAGCTCAGTGGTTCCGGCACCTGTCTTGCAAATGCAAGGACCTGGGTTCGATTCCCCAGTAACCACATAACAATACTGGATGTGGAAACTCACCCGAGCAGCAACCAGTACCACATACCACAGTGGCGGGCGTGGTGGCTCATGCCTGTAATCCCAGCCCTCGGGAGGCAGAGGCAGGAGGATTGCTGTGATGTGAGTTTGAGGTTGAGCTCAGGGTCAGCCTGAACCACAAAGTGAGACCTTGTCTCAAAAAAAAAAAAAAAAAGAATGACTTCCAGGTGTCTGGCTCGGGTAACTGAATAGACAGAGGTGCACTGGTGATGACAGCGAATACAGACATGGGGAAGATGACAAGAAGTGAGGAACCCCCCAGGCTGGAGGTTCTGTTGACAGTTGCACAGCCTGCAACTCTGGATTTCAACACAGAGCCTGAGCTGCAGATAGGAATTTGCAAGTCTACTGTGTATTTGAAATTGATGTTGAGGTTGTGCTCTGCCTGGGAGAATGTGTGAAAACAGAAAAAGATGAGGCCAAGACAATACACTGAAGAAAAAGAGATAATATAGTAGATTAAGAGAAAGAAGCTTTTGACAAGTGCCAGAACATGAAGTGGCAGAAGCCAGAGGCAAAACAGGAGGAAGTACTTGAATGAATGGGATTCAAGTGAGAAGAGAAACAGGGAGAAAAAGCAGAGAGCAGAGAGACAGGTCTGACTGTTGCCGTGCTTGTGTCTCCACGTGTAGTGACGCCTGCTTCCCTGATGGCTTTCACTTCTGCCAGGGATAGTACTGTGTAGAAAGTGGGCGGGTATGGAATCCAGGGAAAGAAACAAAATAATGAATAAAGCATGATCCTAGATCTCAGAATGCTTTTAGGAGAGACTTGTCACTTTGTGTTTCTCTCTTGCACTCATTTTTCCTCCTCCTTCTTTGACAGCAGGACACGCACTGGGGACAGTGGGAAGAACACTCGAGTGCCTTTCATGGTACATAAAGCGCCGCTTCTCCGGAGGCATCATATCTCGTGTGTCTCTGAATGGGTGTCAGTGAAAAGGGACAGTCATAAGTGACCCATCATTTAATAGTTTACAGAAACTAAGCTGTTATCCAGACCATGGAGTCTGTAGACAGTTTGGACCTTTGGAACGATCTTTTATAGTGGATTAATACATCATTTGTCACATTGGCTTATTCAAGGTATGCTGAATATAATTTCATAACTTTTTCTTGGCTAATAAAAACAGGCTTCACTGTGTCATAGACAGACTGGAGTATTTAGGAATGATGGAAATAAACATGGTGGGTTTTAGATGATGTCATACATTTTAATCTTCAAATGTTTTGTCCTTCAATTTTGACCTATGGGTAGAATTACTGCCATACTAAAGATGAGAAAACTGAGACAGAAAGGTCAGAGTGGAGCTAACATAGCTAGCACAATTAAAGTAGTAGAGACCATAGGACACAAACAAAATGTCTGACTCCAACTTCTGGGTTTACACCGTTCCATCGGTTTGATTAGCTACTAAAGTAAAACTATGGAGTGGGATAGTTGAGAGATTGTGTTTATTAGTATGCCATATAAAACCAATAGTAAAAACCCTATTGGCCACAATTTCAATATTTAAAGGGCTACAAGTCATTTATGCAAATATATTTAATTAAATTTAGGAAAGATCTGGGGTTTTTTCACAAAATGAACATTTTTTCCTATTATCTGTGTTTAGTACTGATTTTTAAAAAGCATTTGAGTATAAAATATAAGGATTTGATATTTTAAAGTATCAAATTACTCTAATTTCTATTTGTGATACAATGGAAATTTATTTTTCAGCAGTTGCAATGGCTGTTAAATGTGAGAAACATTATGTGTGAGCATGGATATAAAATAAAAATCAACCAAATTAAATTTAAACTATTGGTTTTCCTCTTAAAATATTCTTGAATTCTCTAAATATTAAATGATGGAGCCTGCTTTGTCTCCTATAAGTGGCTATTATGTTACCCATTTTATGCCAAAACCTTAAAGCCTTGTCTTCCTCATAAGTGTTGTAAAATGATGCAGGATAAATCTAAAGAATTCAGTTTCACAACTTATATTTTGGCTCTTGATAGTTTCAAATGTTAATTTATCTAATTTAGTTACTATAAAAGCAGATTTTAGCTTTTAATTCCTAGCAAGTTAGAATCATATAGTGTGCATGGAATGCTATGGTTGGTGGAAAAGTTTATTGTGCTGTATATTTTAATTCACACAAAATATCGAGGAACCTGGTAAATGGCAATTTTCAGATGAAAGCAATTTCTAACAAGCAGCGAAACGCTGGTGCCAGGGCTTATCCCTAAATCTCAATTTCAAGCTTCATGGTGCCAATTCTACGTTTTAGCTTCAGCAGGAAAAGTTGAATCCAAAAGAAGCTTGTGCATTTGTGACATTCAGAGGATTGGCCTCTTTGTTAGTGCTGACTGATGTTTTAAGTAACAATACATTTATAAAATTTAAAAAATTTTACAAAGTGTATTGCAGCTACCTTAGTTGTGGTAATTATCATTTAAAATGACCCTTGTGATTGTCGCACCCTTAGTATGGTGAAGTGGAGAAATCACAAGACAGGCATCTGAAAATTTAAATAACAATGTAAAATAGTATAATATTTTATGTATGATTTTATTGCACTTTATATTTATAATGATATGTTAGGAAACTCAAATGAAGTAAAGTGAAGATTAATTTGGCCATTTCATGCCTCATGTGTTCCAATTTTGTCCAAAGGCAAATATGATAATCCAGGACATTAGATTTCTGTTCAGGTGATTTGGCACTACTATATTCATTACTCCCTTACCAAGATGAGCAGTTTAGCTGCTTTTTTTAATAATGTTTCCATAAGTACATATTTTAATATTATTTTAATATTATATACTAAGAGTTTTCATTCCATAAATTTTCATTATCTTCTTTCCTTGCTCTTACTTAGTTTTATTCAGACAATTTTATACATGTGTACAATGTTATACATGTGATAGAACATGTCTCAATTAATAATCTAACTTGAATTCTGTAACTACGTGTACAATTAGTGTTTGATTCAATTGAGTGCTTTTGTGTATTGCGTGTGTTCTTTCTCTCAGTAGATTTAGAAATTACATATATTGTATTTCAGAGCCCTACATGTGTTTAGGTGTGCCAATAGGCACGTAGAGAAAAATATAAATTTTTCTGCATATATATTTTGAAAAGATACTCTTCCTATTCAGATATTAGGCATTGACACGTAACTAGGTATAGCAGTTTTTTCCTATGTGTAAGAGATTGATAAAAATATAAAAGTGGTTGGTTGAAAACCAGAATGAGGACTCTTATTTTGCTAAATAAAAAATAAAAGTGCTTTGAAGTAACTAAAGCATTCTCATGAATTCTCATAAATGTTTGCACATATTTGCATAGTGTTCAGAATATTTTTTCTTTGCTTTATTATATTGATCACTTTGCCCAAAATGTGCATCTTGAAGTTGAAACTTAGCATAAAATGCTCAATGTCTCCAAAGTAGAATTGCAGCCAGAAAGGTTGGAGCCTTATTAAAAGGGTACAATACAGGTAACAGCTGTCACACTTTGTGCTCAGATGTTTGGAATGTACAGCTAAGTACTTGTGGTCTGTAGTTGAGAAAAATAAAACTGATGGATTAAATTTGCTCTTAATTTAATGGTTTCTACCTCTGCAGTTCTTAACCTTTCCAACTGCCTGAGTTATTTGCTAATAGTAGCATGTCATGACCTGAATTATTGTAGATCTTCCCTTTTAATAAATATTCAGTAGCATTTTCAAAATGGTTCTCCTAGATAACATTTACAATAAACAGCCATTGCTGGCGATGAGCATAGACAGGCCTCTTGGCACTTGGACCCATCCCTTACATATTTTAACAAAACCACATATCCTGAAAACTGTCAGCTTTGGACTGGAAGAAGGCTTTTATAGCTCCACAGTTATGTGGAGAATAAAAAGGAATTTGTTTCCCCTTTTCTACCTATAATATGCCAATGCTTGTGGCCAGAGAACCATCATTCACTGGTCATATGCTTCTCTGTTCTACAGTCCACAAAACAGCTCTCTGTGGTGAGGGATTTTCTGGTCCAAAAGGTCTCTAGTGCTGAGGACTATAGATGTTGAAAAAATGAAGAAGGTCTGTTTAATTCGCTTTATATTTTCCATTCAAATGGAAATGTGATAGATAGTTCTGGTGAAGAAATCATTTTATTCAGTGTAATTACTTATTGAACATTTCCTTGCTTCTGAGAGTAAATACACTGAAGACGATGACACAGTTCTCGCCCTTAGGAGTTAACTCTCTCTGCCCGAGTGATTGGTAAATAAACACTACTGTTCACTGCAGAGCACACTGTAATTAAAGGAATGCATGACATGTTGAAATAAAATAATTTACGGGGGGGTTTCATGTTCTCTATTGATGAGATATCAATCATTTGTGAATTAAATTTCTCATTTTTCCCTTGATAATCAAGAATAGATAGATCCCACCTACTGTCTTCTTCTCTTCCAATTTTAACAGGTATTGTTTTGAAATGTCAAGAAAGGAGAAGTATTGACCAGAAAAGTGTTATTTTATAAATTAAAAATATTATTTTTTAGTATCTTCATTGAGATATAGTTCATACACAATGAAAGTCTCCTATTTCAACTGTATAATTCACTGATGTCTGTTAAACTTCCATAACTGGGGAACCTTCCCGACACTTCAGTTTCAGACCTTCACCCCAGGAAGGTCCCTGGTGCTTTTCTGCAGTCAGTTCTCATTCCCACTCCCAGCCCCAGGCAACCACTAACCTTTCCTTCTGTTTTGTCTTATTTCTTTCTTTCTATACATTTGCCTTTCAGCAAACCTCTGGACATTTCATTTGGGATATTAAATTTTACCAGCAGCACTGTAGCCTGCTACTTTCTATTTCAAGGTCAGCATCACATTTTTATTTTTTATATCACTGCAGCCTACACATGCTATTAATGCAGGCTTGGGTACACTTAAAGGGAAAAATGTAGTAAGGGAGAAGATGAGTGTGTGTTTAATACAGCATGCATCACATTAGAGACTAGATGATATATCTGTTTTTGAGTTTTTTCTTTTTTGTTGCCTGTTTCAGTGGTGACATTCTCTCTAGTAGTCTGCTTACTTAGTGCATCTGTCTACTAAACTACTGTAGAAATCATGAGAAAGCTGAGATCAGATAAATACTTGCATGGTGTGGGAGAACTACAAATAGATCAAGTCTGAAAAGCTCACCTGTCAAATGGTTGTGTACAAGCTGAGCATCCCTCAGAATCCACCTTTTAAAAGATAATGCAATTCATACACTGTGTGTCAATGTCTGGAACAGATGCAATCATTTCAATAGCAAAGTGAATGATTATTCCCATTTAATAGTACAAAAAACAATCTAGGTAACTACAGGTCTGTTGAAAATGGATTTTGGAGCAAATTCATCTAGTGGCAAAACAAGAATCTCAGTTTTCAAAAATCTGTATTTCAAGATTGTTGGGAAATGTGTGTAAGAGTCCTGATATATCCCTGGATTTAATTTCATTTTATTATTCTACCCTTTTTATAGCCCCCTACCATCCCATTCTCTCTGCCAGATATACACTTTGTGGTAGATTAGCCTTGGATATACCTGTCTTTTTTCCAATGTTGATTTCTAGTCCGGCCTGACAGAATGCCAAATCAGCTGTTCAGTGAGTGGATGGAGGCCAGGAATGACTACATTCTGGCCAGCCAGGTTTATGGTTTGTGGTTCACCTCTCTGCTATTTACCTGGAATGTAGCCATGGTCATTGACTTGAGGACCAGGTCCCTGAAAGTATAAGACCGTCAGTCCCATTGGGTCAGAAGTACCCAAGGGGGAAAATCTAGTTATGGCAATTGCAATCGTGATTTTAGGTAGCCACTGACTTGTGGTTGGTGTCTTACACCCATCACATACTGCTGGGATGTGAAAGTAGGAAATCATGAAAGAGAATATACTAAGATGAATTTCCAAGAAGAAAATAAATATACTTAGAGCCCCAGAAAGAGAAGGGCATGGTGAGAACCAGGTGGTGCTCTAGTGGACTCACAACTCAGAAGGAAGGCTCCAGTTCAACACCTGACACTAAAAATGTTGCCAGTTGTTAAATTCTGCAACATCATTCAAGATAATTTGTTTAATGGTACCTAGCAAGCCTTGTTCATCTTTAAACCAGAAATTTATCATCTGTGTTAACTTTCAGATTCCAATGGCAGTACTCGGAAAACTACCTTTCTAGCCATGCATCCTAAGTGACTTTCCATCCACGGCCCTCCTACCTTTCTATAGGTCCGTTATGAATGTGAATGAATACTCTGGCAAGTATATAAGAACTGCTTCAGTGAATATGCACCCTTTTACAGCAATAATACTTAGGTAGAACTACAGATTGTGGGTCCTGTTTATGATTATAAGGATTCTGTTTTTCTAAGTTAGAGAAGAGAACTGGGTGTAGTGTTGCATAAACATCAGAGGAACATTGGCATTTAAACAAACATCCAAGAATGTTGCCTTCTGGGTTTTCAGGAACATTGTCAAGGCAAGAGTAAGTTATCAAGAGGCAATGTGATGCTGAAGTCAACTGGAGGAGTGAAGTGACAATTTCAGATGTCTATAGGCCCCAATGTTCTTGAGACTTCATTGTTACTACCTGTTTTTTTTTTTCTCTTTTAAATTCTTAACTGCTTCAAGTCTACCAATAAAATATCCATCTGCAGGTCATCATGAATATGAAGAGAGTTGGAATCATGAATCATAGCCATTTGGTTGTGGAACTATAAACGCCACCTTTTCTCTTTGCAGACTTTCAGGACAGCCACCTCCTACTCCAGTAAGTGGTCTCTGCACAGGCCTATAATTTTTCCCAAGTGTTGTTTTCTCTGCTATGCTCCAGCATCACAGGGATGCTTTCTCTAAACTTGTTTCGCCTTGTGTTGCACCTGCCCACTGTTGCCAAGCATCTTCCTGAGTTTGCACACATTTCTTCTTGTTAGTACATTTCCTGTTGTTGAAAAAGCTACAACCCACAGGAGCTTTACCTTGCTACTGAGGTGCTCATTTAAATAGCCCACACTCACCCTGCCCATACTGAAGTGATGCTCTTTAGAAGGGTGGTTCTCCAGCCTTTGACCTTAGTTGCATCACTGGGGAAGTGTAAACTTTACTGATACCTGCCCCCTTAATTCTGATTAAAGCGCCCTGGGGTGGAGCCTGGGACCCTGGTGGTTTTGGAAAAACCCATGAGGATGCTGGGAGTTTAGAGCATAAAATATTGATGTGCTGTAGGTAAGAAAAGCCCTTATGGAAGGAGTATTGGGGAATTTGGAAAAAGGATGGAAGAAAATCTTTTTAAAAGCACCCTTCCATTTCTTGATTTACTTTGAATTTGAGCTCATGAGAATGGGTTCTAGTAAGTAACATATATGCCCACCAGGCCTTGCTGGTGTGAGTTCCTCCTTGGGCTTGTGTCCCAGGCAGTCAGTCACGTGACCACAGCAATCAAGAACCCACTCTAGATGAAGCCTGTACTTATCTCCTCATGAGACTGGCTAGCAGGGTCTTGATTTTCCTTTCTTAGATTTATTCCCTGTAACCTAGAATTTTTATTTTTCCTTTGTAATGCTCTGTAAAGCAAAGCCATGTGCCCTGCTGTCATGTGCTGCTAATTCGCTTGAAACTTTCTAGCCACTTTCCCCCTACATGCAGGGGGAGAGCTAAGTAGACATTTCTCTCACTTTTCACCTGTGAGAAAGATGGATGGCAGAATCTCTGCTGGAAAGCTATTATGAAGAATATAACTTTTCTAAATTAGTAGGAGAGGCCACTACCAAAATGAATTGTTATTGAATTCTTTTATTCTTAGCTATCTCAGTCATCCTTATTTTTACCTTAATCATTCCAGGAACTGGACAGGGTGCCTTTGGGAGGCATTCTCTGTAAAGCCCCTTTTTATTTTCTCAGCCAGGGCTTGAACACAGATCTCCTGCATGTTAGACAGACACTCTCCCACCAAGCTACACTTCCAGCTCTGTAAATCCCTCTTTAGGAATTTTCTTTTCTAGGCTTTCTGTGGTCAGAATATGTGCATTTAAAGCAGGGCATCGGACCATCGGATATGTCCTTTGTCCCACAGTTCCCAAAGGGGCCGACAACAGTTACAGCTTGAGCAGTTTTACAACACTCCTTGGACCCTATTGCTTTATTAGGAAGGAATATTTTTATTGCAAACACAAGAGCTTTTTGTAGTTGTTGTTGTTGTTGTTGGAGATTGTAAGTAGGAAATTCTAAATTAGATCATTTTGATGTTAATAACAAAAATGTAAAGCTATTTTAAGAAAATCCAGTGTGGATATCATGCAGTGATTTGGTTGTAGAAAAATGTAAGGAAAGGTTTCACTTTGCAAATTTACTTTTATAGGAATTATTTAAATACCAGGCTTCTTTAATTTCATGGAGTCAGATAATAGAAATTTTAGTTCTCTGTCAGTTTCTCTTGAGCACAGATATCACACAAAGCAAACTGAGCCCTGCAGCAGTCCTATGTGGTAAGAAATGTGTTTTTCTGTCTGATAGCCCTCATGCCTTTAGTGTGAGACCATTTTAAAGACTTGTCATGGTGGAGGCCAATGATCAATTATTCTCTTCTTCCACTAAGCCAGGGATATGATAGCTAGAAGATATAGATGCAAGCATGCTATCTGCTGTCTTCCTTATGGAAGGAGACAACCACATAAATAAGGGCCTCTCTCAGGTGTTAGGTTTTAGGCTATGAGTAAAATATATACATGTCACTGGGAGCTAGTGGGGCACTAGGCAGAGCTCTCTGCCCGGAAGGTGACATTGAAGTAGAAAAATAGGATCAAAGCAACCTAGACAAAGTGTGGCAGACAGTCAAAGGAGGCTGGAAGGCAGGTTGTTGAGCATGGGTGCCTGTATGCTGGAGCAAAAAGTTTGTGTCCTGGATAGCATTGTACTTTACTGTCACTGTGGTATTGGAACAAGACTGACGGTGCTGGGGTTTCATAACAGGTGTAACAGGCAAATGTCAAGCTGGTGCCCAAGTGCTGCCCGTGGGCTCCTCCTCGCCCCTGTCCAAGCCCAGATTGGGTCTCTGATTGTAATGAGTCCATCAGCCTTAATTCAGTGGTTAAAACGCTTGTTATGATTGAGGATTTCCTGATCCACTCTTCATCTAATGACATAAAATGGACCCACGACTTCATTAAATCTCCAAGTGACTCTGATATAGGGAGTACATGCACCAGTCCTGGAGAAAGAGTATATCTAAAGACTGCACTGCCACTTTAATATCCCATTTAGTTCTCAGAAAACCTCCAGGAGAAAAGCTTATTTTCCCTGGGCTGCAGATTAGGAAGCAGGCTCAGTGTGATTAGGCATCTGTTCCAAGGTCTCACAGCTGGTGCATGTTATGGTTGGCAAAACCATTTGCCCCATTTTGTAGATAGTTCTGCCTGTGTGAAAATGGTCAGAGCGTCCCTGCAAAGTTCAGAAAACCTCTGCAAGTTAATGTGTATAATGAGTGAGCATGATCCATCTCTCCAAATCCAGGATCCAGTTCATCTCAGATAACTAAAATCAGAAATGTTCATTTTTACTAGCTTTTCTGTTTTCTGAGGAAAGTTTAATTTTGTTTCACCAAGCTAGGATTTTAGGTCTTAGAAGAAAGTATATTGCAGAGAAGACATTTGATCTTGACCAGACGCTCTGAATCTCTTTCACCTAGAAGAAGTTGTGAGGTTTAAGGGATAGCACATTTTTATCAGCCATAGACCTAGAAATGCTGCCATTAAGCATCATGGAAAATTATCAGGCTTTGAGTCACAGGAATCTTCTATTTTTTTTTAAGTGGCTCTTGAGCTAGGAGTTGTGAAAATGATGTTAAAGAGGTTGCTGAGTGAAAAGCATACTAATAATTAGAAATTTTGTTCAAAAGCTGGTTTGAAAACACATTTGCTTCAATAAATTACCTGGCTGCTCCTCTCTGAATGTGTGAGGATGGTTTTGCCTTGGTTTTCTCCTGCAGATAGGATATTGAATGTATTTATCTGGAAGATTTAATTTCATCAAGTCCAACTTGGCCTGAATTTTAGGAAAGCATCTCTCCTAAGGAAAAGGTAAAAAGGAAGAACATGAAAACGAGCAAGGAAAGGTCCTCCCAGGGCAGCCCCAGCCCTCGCTTTATGCTCTCTGTTGGGCCACCTGCAGGGGACAGGAGGAGATGGCAGTGAGCTGCACTATCGTGTCCCAGAAACGCCAGCCACCCCTCGGCCCAGGCTCAATTTGTAAACTGCCTGTCTCAGGCATGAACTCAGCTGAAACGATGTTCGCAGAAGTAGTGGAGTGTTTGCAGTTTAGTGGAGAGGCTGTTTCTCCCTGTGAAGCCTGGCTTTTCTGTCTGAAGACCCGGTGGGAGAGAAGTGGGCTTTTGTTTACAGCCCACATCATCATTTTCATAGAATCTGTTGCTGCTCTGATTATTTCAGAATGTTACACAATCGCTCTTTCTAGAGGTTGTTTGCAGGTGCTACTGTGTAGTGCTGATTTTTCCAGAGAGAGAGATATCTTATGTCCAGTGCCCATGGAGGACATTGCGTTGCTCGTGTCCATGGCCAATCTTATTCTTGTCACTTAGGGTGGGCTCTAGGCCACCTCTGGGGGTGCAGCATACAAGGCAAGGCACATCATATTGTGAAAACCTGTCCCCCATCTGTGCCCACATTTGAATCTAAGTGAAAGAGGAACTCAAGTGACAACCTTGAAAGGAAAAGAAAACTATAAACGGTTAACTACCATTTTAAGAACAGTGGATCTGTACAGAACAAAGACTATGACTGTAGTCAATCATTTAAGTATGATTATATAGATTGTGAGAAAGAGGAAGCAAAGGAGGGAGAGAGAGAGATCATTCTAGAACATATTATGTATGGTAAAGTAATTGTCATTTGCTATGCATATTCACCTATTTCTAGATTTTATGACCATACCCAAGCCTTTAAAATTAATTATGCTAAATAATATTCCCAATGGCTAGCCACTGAAGGTAGAATGTCTTAAATGAGGCCTATTCAGGCTAGTTCTAATGTACAGCTGATTTTGGTGTCCTGCCCAAAAGACCATGTACACCCACATTCTACTTTCTGCGTTTATTATTGTTTTCAGAACAGCTGTCCCTTGATATACATGGGGGCTAGGATCCTGTCTCCTATGCTCAAATCTGAGAATGCTCAAGCCCTTTCTATAAATGGTATAATATTTGCATATAACTTACACAGTACTTTAAATCATCTCTAGATTACTTACTATACCCAGCACGGTGTAAATACTGCATAAATAGTTGTACTGTATTGTCTTGGGGAATAATGACAAGATAAAAGTCTGTGTTCAGTACAGACACAGGTTTTCTTCCAAATATTCTTGATTTAGGGTCGGTGAAATGCATGGATACAGAACCACTGAATACAGAGGGCCAACCATTGCTGTAAGAATTTGAGGCCTCACTTATTAAACATTGATTGGAAACAATGATTGTATTCAAACAATGATTGGAAATGTCGAGATATATTATTAAGGCTTCACAATCTCCTCATTGTAAAACAGGGAATCTAGTAGGATTTGTTCACTGAGGCAGGCTGCAAGCTTTTTAGTTGATATTCATAAGGAGATCTGATAAAAGTTGTGACTTATCTTCACCCCTTCCATTTTGCCATGATATCTACTGTTAAACTATTAAATACAGAATCACAAGAGATTGCTTCATTTTGAGACCCATTACGGATTAAGGAATGAACTCTTAAGTCAGATCATCTGACTTAGGTAAGTCCATCTGACTTAGGTAAAATGGCATATGCCATTGACTTTGCTTGGGAAATGATTTCCCATGGGTTTTTTTTTTTTTTTCTGTTGAATATAGAACAAAACAATTCTGCTCATTAGTTAACTTAGTTTGAAAGTTGTGATATTCTTTAATTTGTCAAATTAGCTCTGTGATGAGAAATTAAATCTTCGGACACACTAATATTTCTAAATCTGTAGAGGTACATTGATATTTGATGGTTAGTGGTTGACATTTAGAAATTCTTTCACTTTGAGATGTAGAGATACTATAGATTTGTCATATTAGTTTTGGAAATAAAATCGTGTTCAGAATAAATATCTCTCTGAAATTTCATTATAGAAAGTGATATTGTCATTTCAGAATTAATAAATGAGATTGTTTTTATTCAGGCAGATGCCAAACCAATAATGTCCAGGTGTTAGCTTTGTGCTGTAACTTAGCATACAGCAATTATAAATCCAGTTGATAAATCCTCGACTGGTGGGTCGCTAAAGATTTCACAGATTCTAGCATTTAATACATCCTGCCATGAATTATTTATTCAGATATATATGTATAATCAACTAGCCCACAAAAATAAAATTGTGTTTAGCTTTCCTCTGAAGCTCCCTGTGGGCATGTGACTCAAAGTGAATATTTACTGTATGTTATTCCAACTCAACTCATGCAAATACTGAACACATCAGTCTACCCATAAGCTTCTTTCTGCTGTGTCTTTGTAGTCTTTGCCTTATTGTCACTCATGCACTGGACCCCAAACATAAAACAGGAAATCATCCCGATGCCTCTTCATCCTTTGAGATCAGTATGCTGTATCTACTAAATGTTGAATCTGGCTTTTTCATTTCAAACTTTTCAGCTATCATCTGGTTGACATATGGTCCAGTTATTTTTAAAGTCTTCTAGCTTGTTGCTGTTCTGCCAGATGTGGCTAGAATTATTTTATCCTGGCCCCAGGGGGAATTTTTTTTTAACATGCTGATATGTTTGTGTTATTCTTTAAAATCCTACATTGGTTTTATTGACCTTTATTGAAGATGGCTTCCAAGGAGAAGTTCTGACTTCTCACTTAAGCTTATACAAAGTCTTCAGTGGTCAGGTCAGTCAGCCTAGTTTCTTACACTCTCTTGTGAGTTCTGTGTCCTAGTTATACAAGAGTCCTTCAGAGGTGGCCTTCATGTAATCACCTCTTAGAGTCCCTCAATTAATTCCTGCTGTAGTCTTCCGGTCCCCCTTTTTCTAGAAGTCAATCCTGACTGTCCAACCACTTCGACCCAGTCTGATTTAGTGGTCCCCTTTCACATTTCCATAGTACTATTATATAATATCTATTATATCTTTTTTTTGAAGATTTTTTAATTTAAATGTTTATTGCTACCTTACATACATGCATTATGATTGCACTCCATAATGGGGATTTGTACCAGTATAAGACACAACTTAATCCTCATTTTTTCCCATAGCCCTTCCCACTCCACCGTCCCCCCATATACATAAAATTTGTTTCCTTACTTGTTTGTTATAATCTCATTATTTTTCCCCCTTTACCCTATTTTACTTTGAGCATTTTCTATTCCACAATATATAATATACAATTCTAGGACTCATTGTATCTCTTTTTTTTTTTTTTTTTTTTTTAGGTTTTTTGAGACAGGGTCTTGCTTTGTGGTTCAGGCTGGCCCTGAGCTCAGCTTCAAACTCACATCACAGCAATCCTCCTGCCTCTGCCTCCTGGGTGCTGGGATTACAGGTGTGAGCCACCACGCCCGGCACTGTGGTATGTGGTACTGGTACTCTCCAAGCCCAGTATGGTATGTGGGTACCGAGGATCGAACCCGGGTCCTTGCGCTTGCAAGCCATGCGCTGGAACCACTGAGCTAACTCCCCGGCCCTCATTATATCTTTTTAACCAAACTTTTACATTGTACTGTAATTGCATGGTCCTTGGTTTCTCTTTCTCCCACTGGGCTATGATGGGTCCCTTAAAGACAGACATCTCATCTTAATATTCAATTTTGGAGTGTTCAGCATAATCTAGTAACCAATCAGATATGTG
>PVIR01024496.1:0-25284 GCA_004026965.1 Petromus typicus | reverse complement strand
TTCAAGGGAAAGCTATAATTTAATGCACCAGAATAACACTACTCTGTTGTACTGTTTCTTCCAAACAGAGGTCATCGGAGTAGACTTTTTCTTATTTGTTCTGTGATTACTAGAGAACTTCAAATTCAGATTTCTAAAGTCTGCTTTCAAAAACATATGAACTCTCCTGCAAAAATTTTTTTTAAAAAAATCAGTATTTTCTACAGTATGAATACTGAATTTAACAGAAGAATATCATAGGCAGCAATGTCTACTCATTTCCTTAGTTTATATTAATTATACATAAATGAGCTTAAAACCAGAATAAATATTAGAATGTTTACTATTTATCACAAGGGTCTCTCATTTATTTGAATATTTAATGTTAGAGATGATTTTTTTAATTGGGAGGATAATTTTGAAATAATCTTTGATGTGTATAAAAACTAGCTCCATGATGACAGTGATCTTAATTAGTAGATCACTAAACAGTTTTTCTAATATAGTTAAATTAGTTTTTAAAAAATTAGACCTTTAAACATTCATAATAGTCATCTAAATATCACTGGATGATCAAAAACACAATTTAAGCATTTCTATACATACACAAAATCAGAAATGTATTTATATTTATTACATATTATATACAAATCTAATGTGTTTTTTATTTTTCAGGTCTTTGAAAATTAAAGAGTGCTAAGTTGCAATTATTATAACTGCTTTACCGATATTTTACAGTTAAATTCTAAATCAATGGTGAGGCACCAAATGTGTTACTTTACATAATATGCCAAAGTATAGAAAGAAAAAACCTGCAGCAAAATTAGTGCTGGGTGAATAATGAAAAATTTTTACATGTTCAAACAAGACCATTAATGTGACACTTAAATTCAAGAGCATTTATGAGCAATCAATATATTGGAAAATAATAGCACTAGATTTTTATATCATCTCCCGTGAAGTGGAACTATTTACATTTTTGGAACAAATTAAATATTCTTATATTTATATGTTTAATATTTCCAACAAATATAATTTTTAAATTTTTAAATCACAAAATAACTTTGTATTCATAAGTTGACATACTACAGGTTTTTTTTAAAAAAACAAGCAGTTGCTCATCAAAATTTAGTTCATCTTTATCACTTCCCAGAAAAACCCACAACATCATTTCCCTGAGAATGACCTTTAATATCTCAGGGAAAATATTTAAGCAGCTTCTTGAACTAAATCATATTTTTGTTCCAGATAAATTATTATCTAAAACAATTTATGTTGAGTTAAAGTAATAATGAACTAAAATATTATAAAGTATTTTAATTATGCAACTTACTGTTTAGTTCCTGTGGGCCAGAAGTTTTCTCTTTTTTTATTGATTTAATTAAATGTATTGGTACACTTGAAGTATACATTATGATCACATTAATCATTGACAATTTAATGTTGGCTGCACATAATAAATCTTCATTTTTGTTTTTTTTCCCCATTTCATTTTTTTATCTCCCTATTTACAAAAGCTTTGTCTTCATTTTTCTTTTCTCATAATTTCAAAGAAGTTTTAAGCAAAATTATTATTATTAGGGTTACCTTCAGAATCTAGTACCTGTGCCTTGTTTAATAACTCTTATCACTGATTGTTGTTTCTTTAGAAAATAATAATACTTGAAATCACAAGAAACATCCTCAAGAAATACTCTCCTTCAATATTAAATACTCTATAAGATAAATTGTATACAGCACATTACATTTAGATTTTGGTGGACAATCATCTATTGACCCATTTTATCTACATGTTTCACAAGCCACTAAAGAATGGGCTTTATAAGATTTCAACTATGTATGGACACGTAGGAGATTTTAGAGACATCAGCTCCACTCTTTGAATATAACTAAATTTTGCATCAAAGAATTGTTATTCTTGAAAATCAGTAATTATTCTCACTCCAAGAATCTTGGTGTTTAATGATAAAGCTATACGAATGGAAATAATTTTTTAATCAATATTTTCAATATCATCTAGTTTCAACAAGTTTTCTTTGATTATAGAATTAAAATTTTGTAACATGCTACACAATTGTAACAAAATTTAAATACCAAAAAATACTTGCAAATGAAATATATAGAAAAATTAATAATATATGTCATTACTAAAGCTACTCTTTAGCTGAAAACAGCTTGAATATTTATTTCGGAATAAATTAATTTACCACTTGCTGTGTGGTGATTATCCAGTCCCACACATACATAGACATGCACAAAACACAGATAAATTTCATGAGATCAAGTTGTTACTAAAATATAAAAAAGTGAACAGTAGGGACAAAAATTACACTTTATGACATGGTATGACAAAAATACATTTTATATACTTTACAATATAAACTGTGAGGTATACTAAACCTACAAATGATTTTAAGTATTATAGTGTGATATTTAGTGAATGGATTTGGGGAATTAGAGGTGGAATTTATTTTAAAAATTATATTGAGAATTCCTAAAAATATATGATACTGTTGAATATTTGTATTTGCTGACTTTCTTTGCCTCTGGATAGATAAAGTGTTCAAAAGTGCCCTAGAACTCCAAGTAGAAGTGATTACAGTAGTATGAATCAAAGTGAAACTAAGAAATAAATTTGAGGGACAGGAATTTAGCTCAGTGGTTCCAGCACCTGTCTTCCAAGCACAAGGGCCCAGGTTAGATCCCCCAGTAAACACCCACAATATTGGGCGTGGAGATTCAGGACCTGCAGCAAGCAGTACCACATACCACAGTGCCCGGCATGGTGGCTCACGCCTGTAATCCCAGCACTTGGGAGGCAGAGGCAGGAGGATTGCTGTGATGTGAGTCGGAGGCTGAGCTCAGGGCCAGCCTGAACTCCAAAGCGAGACCCTGTCCTCAATAAATAAATAAATACAAAAATAAATAAATAAATAAATAAATAAATAAATAAATTTGATAGCAGAGACATATCGAAAATGACCTGCCTAGAAGAGCATCTTTGAATCCAATAACTGAAAAAAGCAATGGGACACCATAATATAGGGAGGATCATTTGTTTAAAACAAAATGTTGCCCGTCTAAAAATAATAATAGTTGTCCCTTGTTATATATTGAAATAATCTAAAACAAACACTTTGAAATAATATCATACATAATTATTATTATATGATTATATGATATCATTATATATGATATCATATGAGTAAGATACGATATCAATTATATATAAAATATATAAATTCCACCTCTAATTCCCCAAATCCATTCACTAAATATCACACTATAATACTTAAAATCATTTGTAGGCTTAGTATACCTCACAGTTTATATTAACTTGTATTCCTGATTTAAAGATAGAATCTGGGAAATTTGATTAAGTTAACTGATATATAAATCAACTTTGTAGTATTACCATAGGTTTCAAAGGAAGAGAAATTATAAGATTTAATTTAGAAAACACTGCAAAAGAAAAAGAATAAAACTAAAATAAATGGCATAGGAGAAGTGTGCATCAAATAAGTTGAAATTACAAAAAAAGTAGACTTTTTGTGGAAGAAATATAGAAATAAGTTAAAAATGCACATGTTTATTTATAAATGTTAGCTCAATGCAACAAATGAATAAATCTAAATTTCCTAGGACTGTATACGTTAATGTAGTATTTCAGACTATTCAGCATGGTTTTGAATGTAAGATTAAACATAGATGAAATCTAACAACCCTCAGAAAATCCCTTACACTATTACCACACTAATATCTATACCAAAGCATGTTTAATTGGAAAAAAATGGATTGTAGTATAATTCTCATAATTTGTGATTAATACATATGCATATGTTAACCTTTTTCAATTCTCAAAGTAAGCAAAGTATCCCAGTAAAATAGTCCTCACAAATAAAATAAATGTTTGTCAAGTGAGAGTGGCTTTATCCATAGTAACTAAGTAGAATAAAAGTGGTAAATTTCCTCCTTGGACGTAAAAATAACAACTGACATATGATAAAAAAAATGCCCTGCTCCTTGTCAAATCAGGCTCTATAGAAGAACAATCTCTTTGAGATTAGGGTGACTTTCACAGTTATAAAGGCATGCGTTGCAGTAATACTCTGGGCAGACTTTATACCATCGACCTTATATGGTGAAAATGTTCAACAGGCCCTGAATAACAAAACCATCAATCATGTGAGTAAGAGCTGCTGAGCGCTGTTATATATCATATCAACAAGAAGACAGCAGAACAGGTGGCTGTCAACCCAGCAGTATTTAGGAAAGGATAAGAACATAAATTCTCAATAGGAAACTCTAGTGCAGAAAGTTGGGAAGGTTAATCAAAGACATTTCTCTACAACCATGTGTGTGTGTTTGTTATACGTAGTATTAACATTCCCGTTGTGCAGATACATGTGTGGGTCCTGTGTTTACTGTTTTTTCCTCCTCTCCTTTCTTTTCTTTTCTCCTTTCTTTATCTCATCAGAGATCCCTCTTCTCCACAAAGTTCATCTCCATATTTACAATCATCTCTCTCTCTTCTTTTTCCTCATATAAGAAAAACTGTGAAGTATTGAACTTGTGTTCCCAATTTATTTGAATTAAAATTGTTTTCATTTAACGTGTGCATGTACGTGTACATATATTTATACAAATAAATATATGTGCATATCTCATTTTATCTTCAACTTAACCTATATTCTATAATAATAGTAAACAATTAAGAGATCTTATTGTAACCATTTGTTATCAGAGCTATCATACGGCCATATCTACATTGTATATGTATGTTCACTTTGATTGTAAAGCTTTTTATGGTATAATCATGATGCCAATCTCATATAAATCATACAATATGTTATAATGTCATTAATTTTGTAGAGTGTTTTTCTTGATATTAGGGGTCTAACTCAGGACCTTGTACATATGAGGCTGTTCAGGAACTATTGAACTAAATCCTTGGCTTGTAGACTTTTTAATAAGCCCTATCAGGAATAAAAATTTGATATTGTTATCCTTTATCATTTGTGCTATGACCATAAGCAATAAATAAAAGAATATTCTATGTAGATAATAATTTAAAATAAAGAATGCAAAATTAGTCAAGGGGATTCCAAATACTTCTTTTACAAAAGATAACACTTTACAAATTGTCACTGAAGAGATGATGACATCAAGCCCACTCAGACAATCTCCTTTTCTTAAAATCAACTGTGCAGTGTAATACAATAATGACAGGAGTTTGGTCCATTGTATTCAATGGCTCTTCATTCAGCAAAAACAGAGAAGATTCCACAGAGTCCAGTCAGGTCCCTGGGGGTTCATTTTTAAATGCCATCATGGTCACCTTTAAGTAAAATTTCAACACTACAAATTTTGTCGTCAGGTATGTATGGAAAGTCACATAAAAATATCTTGGTCAATGGTGAACTGCATATAAGATAGCATTCCCTTAGAGTGAAACTAAAAAATTCTTATCATTTAATATTTTTACTGTAATTTTAATGTTGACATGTTTAACAATGCCTACCCTGTGTTACCACAATTACGCATTCAGTACAGTAACATTGTACTTTATAGTGCTTTGTGGCTAAGAAGTTGTCACATGACAGCATTCCTCTTCTGCTTCCTGTAAGTGCACTCCACAATGATTGTACAGTGATGAAAGACACTAACAGCACGTTTTTCACAACATGCTGATGCTTGGCTAATGAAGGCAGTTTCCAGCACCTTCTGATACTTGACAATGCAACCAATTCATATTGATAAAATGACTTTGTCTGAAAACTGGTTTTCTATCTCTAATAAATACCATAAGCAATGTAACTCAATGGGTGAGACGAAGCCACGGTGGCTATACCATGATATTTGAAGCATTTTTCTAACACATACTACATATATAATTTATGTCAAAAGATATTTATCAATACTGCAATAGGGAAAAATATTTCCACTGTATATCTTTTTTTTTCTTAAAAAAGTATATGACTGGTTTCAATAATAAAAAAATTATTAGTTTGTATACTTCAGAAACTTTTTTAATACCAAACTGCTTTATAATTATGTGCCTTTCCTAGATCCATTTTCCAAATTAAACGGTTAGCAGTCTCACCTGGCAAGTTACATTTGAACATTGTAAAATGTGACACAGAGAGCTCCAGACTTTGGTATTCATCTTTATAACTGGTTTGCTACAAGCACAGAAGATAATTGACACATCTGTTAAAATTAATTGAAAAAATAAACCAAGTCTGTAATGATCTACAAGGGAAAAGTACTTAGATAATATGTTGGGAGCAGAGGAGAAGAAATTGCATCTCCAAAGGTCACAGCTTCTGAAGCAAGGTCTGCATCCAAGCCATGGCCTCTGGTATCCACAGCACCGCCGAGTCCTCGGGCAGAGGAGAAAGGGTCAACATTTCCTCTTCACTGGATGGGGCAGGTCAGAGCACAGAGAGAGGACTGAGCACCCCAGCCTCTGCTAAGACCTCAAAGGTCTTCATATTGAACCCTGATAGTGGTGAAGCAGGGTCACGTGAGGAGCGTGAGGAGCTGCCATCATCCCTATAGTAATACCACTTCACCGGCACCTGAATTCCTTCTATCTTGGTGAGAGCTGGTTTAGTTTGGTAGCTATTGACACCAAAGTCCATAAACCCATCTTGGGTACAGAACTGTCCTGTTATTATGGAAACTGGTGACACACAGACACTCAGGATCAACCACCATGAATATTGTGTCTGGGCTCAAATTAAAAGGTCAGCTTGAGGGAAGACATTTAATACAATCATTAAACTTAAAATATTTTAATATACTTTCAAACTTGTAGGAAATGAATATAGACCATTTATTACACTATGTACCTGAAGAATAGTTCCTATATCTGAAGTCATACATTTTAAAGTCACAAGTAAATGCTTTTTCATTAAAAAAAAAATTAGTTTGACATTTTAAAAATAATTTCTAAAATCCACTATGCATTCTCTATTTTTCATACAATTATATGTCTTCATTAATTCACCTTCTTTGGTTTTAAACATATTCTTCAAAGTGATTTAGAATATATTCTAAAAATATGTGTTAAATGTCATTTTCTCTATCTTTTCTGAAGCAAAAGTAGGACAATTCACGTGTTTTCTCTTCTCTAATGCCTCGACTCAGAATGAAAGAATGCAAAGAATGAAGTGGACAGACCAGAATACCAGAGCTGTCAGGATACTGAAGAGCGCAGATAAAAGCTATCAAACAGTTGTGAATAATAGTAGATGATAAAGGAAAGGTTATCTTTCTAGTCATAAAGATCGTTCCGGGATTTGAAAGCCTTTTACTCTCATCACAACATTACAAAGGCCAGCTACTCAAAATCTGCAAGAAATACATCAAGATATTGAGAAATAATTTACATTGTAATGTATTTTTCAAAAGTTGGAGACGCAAACGCCCTGTGTTGGTCTCACCCAGGCATGCAGAAACATCAGAGCTTCTGAATCTATTGCACTTAAACTACCTCAAAATAGTTTTATTTTCCAAGCATATGCCTACCCAAGTGTTGATTTACTAAAGATTTCCATTGATCCACTGTAACATCTAAATGTTATTTGAAAGTTAGAAGGTGTTTTGATTTCGAATTAACTTTAAAATGAGAGATGCCTTCGCCACTGGTATTTACTCATACAGGCCTCTATGTATATGTGTAGTCATCCTCGGTGTCAGGTGGTATGCGGCCAAAGATCTTCAGAGGTCCAGACCAGGAAGGTGAGTGCATAGAGTCATCATGCAGACTCCAGGGATGTTTCAGTGAATGATTCTGTCTTTATTGAGAGCTACACAGGCATATATAAAACAAGGAGAATGGGCGTGGCTGTGAGCACATAAACCACAAGGCTGTCGCTGATTGGTGGGACAGAAGTTTTTTTTATCTTTTATGGTTACCTCTTGGCAGAGTAAAGGAGGCAGGACTAGAGGAGGAATGGGAGGCCCCCAAGTAGATAAAAGCCAGTTTCTATGCACAGGAGTGAGCATGCTCAAACTGCTTCAGATTTCTCGTAGCTAGGAGACATACAGGTGACACACTTGACCCAACCAGACTTGAACTACTCCTTCATACACACACATATATTTTTAATTTAGATTGAAACTGTCCAATCAGTCATCTTTGGTTAATTATGGGGTTAAATTCTTGAAAATATACCATGAAACAAGTATGGAGTGTTCTGACACAAATACAGCCACAATCTGGGACCACAGTCTCACAAGCTGTCACTGAGTAAAATGTCATGTGTCAAATTCTATTTGACAAATGCAATATACTTACAGCTCCAAATAATATTTTAATAAAAATATTGCTTTCAAAAAATATTATCTTAAATATAATATGCTTTTCTGTTTGTCATTGCTTTTGTCCTGCATTATAAAAAATCACAGGTCAATCTATTATACATAATAGTAATAACATCAAAATCTACAAAGCTGTGTCAGGGATAGTTGATATGGGGGTCTCATAATTGTCCATAAATCTTCTAATTTTTAATATATAACTCAGTAGCATTTCAATTAATAAGGAGAGAATAAAAATATTGACCTCCTTTAATAAATTATTATAGTAAAATACTTTTTATCAGAGAAACGATTTATTGTCAGGAAGCTCATGAAAATTTGTATTACACCCCCCCACATAGTACCTGAAACTAGAACAAGTTATGTGAGGTTTAAACACTAATCAACTCTTAATGTAAAGGAATTACACAAGTTCAGGTCTACTGCAGAGACATATTCTCCTTGAATTTGCAGAGAATTTAGATTCTGAACTTACTACAAAACAAAGTATAAAATGGCTTCATCACTGGGCTATAGATAAATTTTTAATTTTTCTCACAAAAAAAACAGAATCTAATTCACAGATTGTTAAATCTTAAATCATATCATTTCTGAAAATAAAACCTCTACTAAACTGTACCTTATGAAATTAAAATTTTTGTGTAAATAAAACAGAAGTTCTGTCTGTGGGACACAGAAAATGAAAGCAGCCCAGTGTAGATGGAAACTGCCTAGACAATCTGAAGGAAAGCAGCCCCGTGTGGACACAGCCAGTCAGGCCGAACTGAGGCAGAACCAGTCCAGCGCGCCCTTGTGGCCAGGCATTGCAAATCAATATCACGCACATGTTATGTATTAGTTATAGTCATTTTGGGTAACTGCTTAATTAACTAGTTGATGAATTGCACATGTACATTCATCTCTGCTTCTGACCCCATCCTATGCCCTAGAAATCTATATCGAAATGCCAAATTAGCATTTTGTCCTGAAATTCCAACAAGCCTCTGTTTCATATGAAACTTGTGATGATAAATGATAAATTCACTGATAAGGTTTAGCTTTACTGGCCCTAAAAATCAAATCAGCAATGCCACGCTACAGATACATACTGAAAACTGCTGTGAAGTCACCATCTAGTCTTCAAATGCATTTTACCCTAATGTCTCTCAACTTGCTAGAATTACTCTTACATCTATTATGGCTTAAATGACTTTAGTCCCTACTTACTTGTTACATAATGTTAATTTCCTTGAATGATACATTACACCCCAGTTACTTCACTGTGTGCAACTTTCTCTCAGTTGATTGTATTAGTAACCAGTTCTTATTCATAATGGTAATAGAGATTGTTATGCTCTACCTTACACTGAAGAATAAAAGAAAGTATATTAATATATGACTGAAAAATTAGCTATGTTTGCTGTGTCTCTGTAAGCCTTCAATAATACAGTTCAGGGTACAGAATCCCAATACTGATCCCAAAGAGGTTGTGCTAGTCTACACTTCCACTGATAGCATTGGAAGCTTCCTTTCTCCTCTTACTCTCACATGCATTGGTTATTATTTAGCTTCTTCATTATGGAGTCCCACTCTCTTCAAAAAGGAAGAAACACTTGAATCATTTGTAGGGAAAATGATACCTCTTGAGATTGTAATGCTAACAAAGAAACCAGACACACAAGCTTAGATATCACATGATTTCTCTTCTATCATACGTTTAAAGTATAAATAAAGAGAAAACTAAAGATGCTAGAAAGTATAGAGACAAATCTTTCTCAAAGAAAGTGGTCAAGAAATGGAGCAGAAAAAGAAAGGAAGAGGATGAAAAAGGAATGATGATGTGTGATGTACATGTTCTAATTTCTTACAAGGAAGGTAAACTTTACATGCCCCAAACATGTATTAAGAAAAGAAAATAAATATTAAAAACACAAAATAAGGAAATAGAATACAAATAGTTATTTAGATATTTGTAGAATTGTTAACATAAATCATCATTGATAGTGGTCAGTAAATATAAGAATAGAAAATGAAAAGTGACCAGGAAAATCAAATCATTTAAAGAAAGAGAATGGGCCTGTATTAGTATTACAGAACAGAAATGTTTCACTATCAGCTACATAAGTGAATGAAGTTGTACAAATATTTGACCTAGAAAACTGCATACAAGTGCATTGTTAGAAATTATGATAGAGATTAACACTCACTTGGCAAACATGAGTTGGCTGTGATTGTGGAAGCTACCCAGGAGATGAAGAGGCAAAGAAACAGGTTGAAATCATTGAAATCAAAAATGTAGAAGACATGAGGAAGTCAACCACAACATCAAAGGTGGGTTTCTGTTTATCCCAAGCAGTGTCTCTGGACAGGGGGATGTGGCTGTGTGAAGCTAGACCTCATCTTGAAAAACTGGTTCTGTAACAACAAAAAAGAGAAAAACGAGGTTCTTTTGCAATCCTCCATTTATCATGTATGTTCTGTGTTTTCCAGATTTCTATAATAAACCAACATATTTCCCTCAAAATAGAGAAAGATAAATTTGCACAAGGAAAGTGAATTGAATGAGGACTATAGCAATACAAAATGCACAAAGGACAAAAATAGGTAAATTACAGAACACAAATAATTGATATAAATAGACTCAATCCCATGAGCATGAATTCTGTAACAAATAATATACAAATTATCATGACTTATTTCAATTTTAGGGTATGACATACTTTGTAACCAATCCTAAATGTAACTAATAACATCTATGTGTGAACTCATGACAGTATATTTGTGTAGATGATCCCAATTACCACAGTTTGACTTCAAATTTTTGAAACTACATTGATGTGAAAACAATACACATTCAGTCACAATTGTACTTGGCATTAAATTTTTTTTAACCCACATTTGTATTTCATGTAATTTATCATTATCTTGGAGAGAGTTACATATACATATCAGAAGTTGTTTCTTTTTTAAGAAATCCCCAACCCTTTCCCTCCCCCTCATACCTCCTTCTCTAAGCTTGCTATCCTGTTTTTTGTTCTTGTTGATAATCATTAATTTTAACATATGTTATAGCATATAATGTTTACTTTAATTCTGTTCCTGCACATGGTATATCTTTGTTCTACATATTTCACCTTCCTCTCTGCTTCTCACCTCTTGTGTTTTCCTCTTGGACTACTTCTCTATTCCTCTCCCACTCCCAGCTACCCTTTGCTCTTTCACTGTCCTTGTACTTTTCCTTACTAACATGAGAGACATTATACTGTATCTGATTTATTTCACTCAACATTATATTTTCCAGGTGCATATATTTCCCTACAAATATCTTAAACCTGCAGTGTAGAGGAGTATTCCATTATAGACCACAGTAGATATTAAATAAAACAGCTTTCTTATCTAGCCTTCTGTTGATGGCTATATAGGCTGCTCCCATTATTTAGCTATTAGGAGTTGTACTGCTACACACATGTGTGCATGTATTACTGTGGTATGCTGTCTTAAACTCTTTCAAGAAGTCAACAAAAAACAAAAGCTGATGATATTGTGAGGAAAGAGGAACTTTTCTCCACTGTTAGTGGCAATATAGACTGACACAACTGGTGTGGAATTCTGTGTGGCGATTCCTTAAAAGTTTAGGATTGACCTATTCAATTAACCTATTAAGAGTCACAATTGACCTATTCCCTTTCTAGATATCTTTCCAAAACAATTAAAGAGCAACATATCACAGTGTGCTACATTTATAAAATGATCCAATGGAAGAAAATATCACAGTGCTAGTCAAGGTTACCTGTTTTCATCATTATCTGATCTTCAGTTTTGTTTCATTTTTCTCATACCTTTAAGATCGAGCCTTGTTTTCAACTCTCAAACTTTCTATCTTTGTAGCTCAGTTATGGAAAATCTCCACTCTGTACGAAGCCAGTGGTGCTGCCTGCAGCAGCAGCCATTTGTAGCACTGAAAGCTCTGAAAAGTCAAGATCACATGCCAAACCATCACACTTCTCAATTCCTAACACGGGGCCGGGGAGTTAGCTCAGTGGTTCTGGCACCTGTCTTACAAGAGCAAGGACCCGGGTTTCTATCCCCCGTAACCACATACCATACTGGGTGCGGAGACTCACGACAAGCAGCAATCAGCACCACATACCACAGTGCCAGGCGTGGTGGCTCACGCCTGTAATCCCAGCACTCGGGAGGCAGAGGCAGGAGGATTTCTGTGATGTGAGTTTGAGGTTGAGCTCAGCGCCAGCCTGAACTACAAAGCGAGACCCTGTCTCAAAAAAAAAAAAAAAAAAAAAAAAAATCAATTCCTAACACTTCTCTCTCAATCTTTACCAAAATACACAGCTTATACTGCTTCCATTTCCTGAAGATTGTGCATGAGATTCCTTGTTGGAACAAGATTAGTGAAATAATCCAAACAGATATATTAGTTAAAAATAATTAATATTTTTATACAGGAAAGAAGTCTTTATTCATAATAATTGTTGAAAACATTAAAAGTAAAGTCCTTCAAGTTTTTATAAGTACTATAAGAATAAAAGTAAAAAAGATGTATGTGACATTCCATTTAAAAAAATTAGATACGAAAATGTTGAGCACATAAATAAATCAGAGATTTTTGAGCGAATGGATTTTTTTTTTTTTCTTTTTTGGCACCAGTGATTAAATTCAGTTCCTTGTGCTTCCCCCATCGGTGCGGTGACACTTAAGCTAAATCCCTACCCCTACAAAGGGATATCATTCATGTTTATTGCAAGGAATAGGAATTCAGAAATCATTTGAGAGATTTAACTATCTCACATATTGGTGTTTGGCCAACAGAAATATTGTTTCTACAAAATATTTTTGTAGAAACTTTTCTTACTACATTTCTTTTATTGTCTGCATTTCCAAATAATTGACCTTCCAGATTTGTTCGGTAGTCTCATTAGATTTGATAAAATAAATAAATTCTTACATTTAGTAACTCTATAAATAAAAGCAAAGCTATGTTTCACATGGCAGTACTTTATTTTCACATTTATACTAACAAGATTATGTGCTTATGATTGTGATTATAAGTGGAAATGTCATATTTCAGGGATATGACAATCTACATTCCCAGAAGGTTTTAATGCTTTTTAGTTTGAGACTCAGTACTACTTTATTTTTTCTTTTTGTTAGCTCAAAAATGTTTTATTTTTATTTGATTTTATTGGTGCATTGTATGCATTAGTTATGATCACATTCAATACTGAGAATTTATACTGGTACATGTCATATGCTGATGCTCATGTTTCCCTTTCTCCTGCCCTCCTTACAATCCCCACCTATTTATACATAAGCATTATTTCCTTTTTGTTACTATCAGATTTTTTATTTACTTTCTCTATTTTCCCCTATTCAAACTTTCCTTTCTCCTTTTGCACATTTTCTTCCTATTTCATAATCCATTATACTTTTTTGGAATTCATTTATACTGTCAGTTTTTCATACTGGAGAAAAGATATGGTACTTACACATCTGTGTCTTATTTGTTTTGCTTATGAGTATGTCCTTAAGGTGTATCCACTTGAATATGTGACTCAAATTTATCATTTTTTATGGCATAGCAATACTCTATTTTATTTTTAAAAATCTTTATCCAGTTTTTTGTTGATGGGTTTTGGGCTGTTTCCAAGATTTAGCTATCACAAAATGAGCTAAACATGGTTGCACATATATTGCTGTAGTAAGATGCTTTTAATTCTTTCATGCATATACCTAGCCTGGGAATAGCCAGGTCAAAGGGGTCATCAAGTCCTAGTTTTCTTCAAGAATCTCCATAGTGAACCCTAACCTTAACCCAAACCTTCTTCATTATATTTTTGAGATACTTATAGCGCACTTCAGTTTGAATTTGTGAATATAATCTAAGCTAAACTTTGTCAGTGTTTCTCAGACCGCACTTTGGATGGCTTGACACTCCATTACGCTGACTGTCTTAGATGAGTTTTGTTCCTTTCACCTTATTCACTTCCTTGTTCTATAAATTATGATTTATCTTACTCCCTGCAATTTAAATAAAGGATGTGTATGATAGTCTTTGCATTTTTGTATAATATGTTAACCATTTACATTTAATATAAGATCTATAAAGTACACATGAATAATTTTTAGATATTGCCTATCCATTTTCTATTTTTTCTTACCCTTTCTATGGCTTTATATTAAATTCTTATTTTTTCTTGTTTAAATTACTCCATGTTATTTGGTTTCCCCTTTTGGACTTTATAACCTGACAGTCCAATCTTACTATTTAAATGGTTCAAGAAATTTTAAAGCCTCAAGATTTATTTCATTAATATTAATATGATTTGGATCAATCACCATTTATCTTCCTTTCGATTCTATCATATAGTTTTATAATATAGTAAAACTTGGCACAGTATTTATTTAAGCCAATAATACATTACTGTATTTTATAATAGACAAAATGCATTTAAAATTACAGGCAACATAACCATTTCATTGCTGTTTATTTCTTCTGCTGCCTTCAATTCCAGCACGGCCCTTTTGTCTTTTGTTAGAAAAAATAAATTATTTAATATTACCTTTGATTTACTTTTACTAGTAAAACACTAAATAATTCTTCATGAAAATATGTTTATATTTTCTTTTGTGAAGCACGTATTTTATTGCTTAGAGGAATCATTAACTGGCACAATTTTCTATCCTTTGGGTGTCTAATATTTTGGTGAAGAAATTATATTTTAATTGATTTATTGTTTGCAATTTAAATTAACTGTGCTCCTATGTATTTTGTTTAGAGTTTTCTTTAATATGTTGTTAAATGATCTTTTCCAATTTTATATTCTTATCTAATGCTTCCTTTCCAATTTTATTACCTTTACTGTGAAGACTTAATGCTATTCTAATTATGTCTGGTTTTCTTCTCTCTTCTTCCTATGTTCCATCATTTCTCTACTCCAAAATTTTTCATATATTTATGAAATATATTCAAGTCATCAATTATTTTTTAATCAATTCAGTGAGTTTCATGAACCTGTACCAACTATGCACATGTATTACAAGCATCATGTACTGCAATCATGTTTAAATAGAGAAGGAAAATGTCAAGAGATGATGGAGACACAGATGCAAAACAAACTATGATGCGTTATGCGCTCGTATCAACTTTCCACAAGCTTGCGAACATTATTTACTATACATGTGCCCTAACAAAAATACATTTAGATGTTAAAATTACTTTTATAATTCTTTTTGTTTACTTTACAGCTGCTGAATCAAATTTTAAACTTATATTTCTTCAAACATTGATAGTTTAGTAAAATCTGCAGTTGATCACGCCCTCACCTGGATATACTTCGGGCCTAGCTCTATTGTGTCTTGTTCTGTGATTATGATTCACTTTCATCTATGGATAATGAGATTTTAGGTATGAATTTTCGTGTAATCAGTCGTGCATAAACCTAGAATTCTGAGATGACATTGTTGTCCTGCCCCTGAATTTATGCCTATTTCTGTTCAAGAATATATCTCCTTCCTCCAATGAAAATACTATTCAACCACTCTGTGGATGTTCTTTCTGAGCAATGAACAGTTTTAATTTGGCTCCAATTGGCACCTTGTCCTCCCTAGTTTCTTTTTTTATTATTATTTATTCTATTCCTTCCCCTGACTATCTTATTTTTAATTATGTCTCAAAAAATTTTCATGATATTATTTTCATAGTTTATCTAAATGTATGGTTTTTATTTTATAGGACAGTTTATCCAAATTGTTAGTGGCATTGACACCTTGATTTATTAAAACCTTTTTTTTAATCTCCTGATAGAAATTAGTTGATTAATAAGACTTCACTGTCATAAGATTACATGAGCAAATGATTTATTGTGTTTACACTTATAATTATGTCCCTGTGCACCAGAAGAGAAGAACTGAGTTGCAAAGGATTAAAATATAGGAAACATGTTCCTGTGTGGCTTAGACTGCTTCAAAACTGAACTATTTATAGTTATTAATTTCATTGTTTTTTGGGATAGAGCAGATAATGAATTGAGGTAAAAAATTTAAAATCAATCAATCTTTTTATATTCTATATATTTTTACATTTCGAAGCAGATATTTTTTCTCCTGTCATTAACAAGTGTCCCAGGACACAGAACACTGACTTATTAAGCAGACAGCTCAATCTTTAACCCACCATCATTCTCAAGGTAAAAATTTACTTCTGATGTCTTTTTGCAAGTAAGAGTTTTCTTTTTGTTTTTTTGGTTTTTAATAAATCAAATTGTCAAAGTGACTAGCGACCTGGATAAAGTTTCCTACAAAATAAAAACTATATAAAAATTACAAATATCTAGTTTCTGTATGATTTTTTTTTCTAGGCATCATACATTTAGAAGATGCAAAAATTAAATTTAGAGTAATTGGAAGGAAATACAGTGCAGATAAACAAACTGAAATACAATGAAATATATAAAGCTATTACCTGTGAAAATTTGCAGGTTTCAAAATTTGCCTTGATTCTGTTAATATAATAATAATCAAATAAATATGTACACCCAAACCATATGAATGAATATTTTATCTGAATGATACATTTGTATTTGTGATTGTCACTGAAGATCATACTTATTGTAAACTAGTAGAAAGCTGACTTGTTGACATGACTAGATTGCAACTGGCTTGAAAAAAACATCGAGTCCTGCCTGCTGCATAAATACTGAGGTGAAGTTTCCTCATCATGGCACTGAGCACTGCCAATGGTGAGCTAGCTGCTGAGCTCTTTTCTGGAAATAGGATTTGGTAAAGAAAAGAGATTCTGGTATTGTACATATTGTTAAAAGTATTATCCATTGAAGTAAATGTGATCCCTTCACTGGAGTCAGGAATAATGGGAATTCTCTTTTTTTAAATTTCTGTTTTCCTTAATCCTAAATCCTTGTAGGTGATCCGTTTCTCCGCTGTACTTTAAAAATTTCTCTAGTCATGCTCAAATGGATGTACCTTGAGAACGACCTCATAAGCGAAATAAAAAGATCACAGATGTGTAAATATTTTATCTTTTCTCTGGTATGAGAAAGTGAGGTTGTAAATGAGTTGTAGTAGTATAGTTGATATTGTGAAGTAGAAAATATTTAAAAGGAAAGAGAGTGTAAGGGTGAATAATGAGGGGAAAACAAATGTAGTTATAATAAAGAAAACAAAGATTGAGTTTATAGAGGGTGGGAGGTTGCAGGGCGTGGGGGAAGGGAAAATGAGAATCAAGTGTCATATTCTGATACAGACTCTCAAGGCTGAATGTGATGATGACGTGTATTCATAATGTACGAATAAAGGGTTTTTTTAAAAATCCTCTAGTACATGTAATATTAGCCTTATTAAAATCTATTATTTTGTAATTCTTCCCAATCATGTCAACTTTGATGCCATTTAGGAATTCTTAAATATTTACAAGAGAAAAAATTGTGTCTTTTCTCTCACTTTGTACATCCAGATAAAAATATGTTTATGTATCTGTCTCTCCATATTTATTAAAATAGACAATAATCCAAGTACATACTTCAAATAATTAGAGCCACATTACAACTGACACTTGGGGGGGCTACTAAATTATTAAATGTTACTTATAGACAATATTAGCATTGTAATAATTGCTTTCAATTTGCATAAGTAGACCATTTTTTTAAAAAGAGGAGTAAATTTATACTACACTTGGAACTACATACGTACAATTGATATTTTACATTTTGGAAAGATAAATGCTAGCCTGGAAAGTTAAGCATGTATACTGTAAATTTTCAGAGCTTCATTTCTATCACTATTTTAGAGGTGACAAGTAACACAAATTGTGTGAAGGACTTTGTATGTCTGTTTCTTCTTCAGAAGCAGCCAAGAAATATTGGATATTAAATTGTTAATTGAAAGATGCACATGCATACAAAATTCCAATCTATGTTCATGAGTAGAAAATAATTTTTGAAAAATAAAAACGGCAAGTTAAAATCTACTTTTAACCCAATAATTTTATGCATTTTTAAATATTTACAAAATTAAATATAGTCAAAAATTGTTTTCCCAATATACATAGCCTTTTTTAATTGAAGAATTATTTATAATCTATAATTTCATGTTTTAAGTGTATATAAATTAACAAATAAAAAGTAAAGCTAATTGACAGGTGTATTTATTAACTAATACACTCCTTTGTTTTGAAAATTTAAAATCCCACCCTTAAAACAAAAGTAACAATTTTCAAGATTGTGACTACTGATTGTAGTTAATATTTCTGGTCCATCTATTGAGCATGGTCTATAATAGATGTCTCAAACTCATTTTTTTCTGTATAACTGTTCTTCATTCTCCACCAAAACCTTTGCAAATACTCTGTCTCCCCCAGCAGCACCATCACCCGCCTCATCACCATTCCTGCATGAGCTGCCTCTCTGAGCAGACACTATTTGTATTTCACATACGAATATCACACCTTTTCTTACTTCTTTTTCGTGCTTGTTTTTTTTTTTTTTTTTTTTTTTTTTTTTTTTTTTTTTTTTTTTTTTTTTTACTTAATGCACCGTCTTCAGTGTTCATCCATGTTATCACAAACAACATTTCCTAGATGTTTTGAGGAGGGAATTCAAATAAGTTTCTCTTTAAAAAGACACTACACATAATGTTTACATTTCTACCCATAAGATAATGACAGTCCTGTAGCTGTTCTATAGAAAATAAATTTAAATTTGTATTCTGTCACGTTGTCTGCTCTTACATTTTGACTCTTTTTAAACAAATATCTTCATAGTAAGACACACGTGCATTTTCAGTCGCGTTTTTCTATAAATACATTGCTGAGCATTCCCAGTGCTGGCACAAAATACCTGACACTAACATTGCAAGAAGAGGGTGCTTGCGCTGACGGTTTTGGAGAGGTCAGGGCTGGATTCCCAGGCTGCAATGCAGCAACGGCAGAGTGCAGAAGGCAATGTGGCAAGGTGCTCATTTCGTGGTAGCTGGAACGCTGAGGTAGGAGGGGGCGGCGATGGAGTATGGGAGAGGAGTGGACTCCTGCAGGCCGCACCTCCTTCCCCACGCGGACTCCTCCACGAAAGTGCTTCACTAGTCCTCTCGGTGGCCCCAAACCTTCAAACTGACACCCCAGCTTCACTGTTACAAATCTGTTTGCTGTTAGAAATATATTTATGACAGAAAAACAAAGTAGAGTAGGGCAATTAATATGGACCACAGACAAATGTCAATACACTATTACTATAAAATAATAGGAGTTAGGAGCAAACAGAGCTCCTCAGGACTCACTCAGGAGGCTGAGGAGGATCACCATGAGTTGGATGCCAGACTGAGCTGCACAGTGAGCTCTAGGTTAGCTGAGCTATACATTAAGACTCTTTGTTTCAAAAAATTTTAAAACAACAACAAAAACACCGACAAAAGAGGACAAAATATTATTTAGTATAATGATGAATATTAAAAGTAAGTGAAATTGGAAAAACCCAGAAAAGTTAAATCAGAAATTAGTAGTATTTCTTTATTGACCGGTATTATTGTTCAAAATAAAAACAGAATTTTAAATGTAGTTCATTTTCACTGAATACTAAAAAATATATTGTGTGAGGGAAAACTATCATTTGGCTCTAAAGGAAGCATATCAAGGAAGCAAAAATATCTATCAATGTGTTTCATATATGGCATGAGTGTATTACATTGTATGGCTATAATCTGTACGTGTTTCTGTGTATGTTTCTCTTTTGATATATTTATGCGAATAAAGGCTTATGTGAACGGAAAGAGAGAGACAGACAGAGACAGCGAGACAGAGAGGGAGAGACTCAGTTCACAACTATTATCTCAACATATGGAAGGGAGAGAAGCGAAAGCTAATGTTTAAATCCCACTTCATAAAAGTACTTTACCTTATTTACACAAGTTCCTCTGCAAAGTTCACTGGAAGTCCTTCCCGGAAACACTGCCGAAAAAGGCCACTATAGAATTCTGAGTAAAGTTCGAGCTTTTAAAAATTATTATTATTTCCCGATTCAAAATCCATTAATTTCCTCCTTAATCTGTGAGTGCTGCTGACCTTTATAACAACTTGAAAAGTATACCAATAAGTAAGGATAAAAATGAAAATAAGGTTCTACTCTACAAAATTCAAGTACAGTTTTTGCTATCACTAGGCTATCTCTTTTACTAAGTGACAGAGTTCTTTCAAATGTGTTGACTTCATGGAAGTCTGACTTACAGCTTTTTAAGAATTTTATTTTATTTGTATATTTTATACATACAGTATGGACACATTTAACATTGAGAACTTGCACCTGTATGTGACCCATCTTAATTCTCATTCCCTCCCCTTTTCCCTGACCTTCCTACAACCTCTACCCCTTATATACATAAGCTTTGTTTTCTTTTCTTTTACTATTATTTTTCCCCTTTGTTACTTTCCCCTACTCACCTTTTCCCTTTTCTTTTTGCATATTTCTTCCTATTTCACATTACCTATCATACATTTTGGTATTCAGTTATACCTATAGTTTTTCATATGAGAGAAAAACATACAGTACTCACACATCTGTGTCCTATGTATTTCACTTATGAATATGTGCTCAAAGTACATTTGCCAAAGTATAAATGACTCAATTTTATCATTCTTTATCGTTTAGCTGTGGCCAAACTCACTTCTGGGAATCAAAGTGGACTTCATTTGGGTTGGAAAAGCACGTGAAGAACTGTGTGCTACTTATTCTGAAGATATTTTTGATCAGGATGATGAATCCATGATGCAGAATCAGACTGATGCTGATTGTTTCATCCTTTATTCTTTTATATCTGAGAAATTGTGTAACTTTACTGAAAAAGTTGCAATTTTTTTTTTTTTTTTTTTTTTTTTTTGAGACAGGGTCTAGCTTTGGAGTTCAGGCTGGCCCTGAGCTCAGCCTCAAACTCACATCACAGCAATCCTCCTGCCTCTGCCTCCCGAGTGCTGGGATTACAGGCATGAGCCCATGCCCGGCACTGTGGTATGTGGTACTGGTTGCTGCTGGGGTGAGTCTCCATGCCTAGCACTGTATGTGGTTACTGGGGGATTGAACCTGGGTCCTTGCGCTTGCAAGACAGGCGCCGGAACCATTGAACTAAATCCCCGGCCCCTGCAAAAATATTTTGAACATTCAATTTATGCTAAATAAAATTAAGTCTTGTGTTTTATTATTTTTATATGTAATGAAATAAATTAATCAGAATATCATATGGGTCAATTGGGCAAGTCAACATACATAGATTATCTTCATATATTTTCATTTTTAATCTATGTGTTTAGTTCCATGACAGGATAGATCACCAGGAATATTTGGTACAAGAAAATCTACATGTACTTAAAATAGTAAACACTAAAATAGCCACAAAAAAATGGTGTTGATAGTAATAGATGACATGCTGTCTTATGCAAATAATTTAATTTGAGAAGTAACATTATTGATAACTCATACAGGGGTTACTTAAGAAATTTATGTGAATATTTTTTGCTGAGGGAAACAATCATATGAAACCAATGAAACTGAAAGCCAGAAAAGTCCACACTAGATACAAAGCAGAAGCTTTCCCATGAAGTAGGCAGCAGCTGGAAACACACAGTGAATTAGAGAAAGCTTTTGACAGATGCATGTTTACACAACAGGAGAGCAATGAGCTCCACAGTGGAAGAGAAGAGAGAAGTATGTCACTCCAGACAGAAATTGTTTTTGAAGTTAAATCTTTAAGAAAATAAGAACAAAGCAAAACAACAACAACAAAAAAGCCAAACACATGATTAAGTCCATGGGAAGGCAAAATGCTATGTAGGAATTCAGTATTTGTATGCAATTTTGTAAGTCACGCAAAACAGATTGGATTACATAATCAAGTATTAATTACCAAGAAATTTGGGGATTTTTGCATCTGGATATTGAAAGTTATATGAATAGCATAAACAACAGCTACAGGAAAATACCACCATAAGAACTACCTCATAGAATTGTTTCTGGATTCATGGTGAATGCTGAGGTGGGGCTGAGGTAACAGCAGCAGACAAGCATTTTTGCAAGAACTGTGCAAGAGAAAGATAAATACTTCAGGCTATTGAACTATTGACTGGTTGTGAAGCTCTGAATTGTAAAACTCAATTCAAATGGAATGTCAGTAATATTAAGTCCAAAGGGCACTTTTCCTGGTAACATTCTATTGCCTCCTCTCACAGTCATCAAACTGATGTCAGGCTAAGTGAGTTTATCAATCATGTATCCAATTAACAGCTCAAACGGCACAACTGAACCCAGCCTTCTAAAGCTAGCATTAATGTTACCTGGCTTAATTAACCTGAAACCTCAACACAGTGGAAATGTTATGTAGCTTAATTTAAGAAGATGGGCCAGAGGACCTAAATTTTATTACAGTTTCAGTCCTATGAGAATTTAATTCTTCATGAATTTAATAGTATCAATAAAGATATCTGTCAACCTGAATTCCAAACCTGAAAAAGGTATCGAAGATGATGAGTCAGAGATCTCACAGGGTCCCCTGCGAGGGCCTATCTGCTCTATAGAAGTGTGGTTCCCGGAGACCT
Source organism: Petromus typicus (assembly GCA_004026965.1). NCBI lineage: Eukaryota > Metazoa > Chordata > Mammalia > Rodentia > Petromuridae > Petromus > Petromus typicus. The sequence continues at coordinate 2,393 of PVIR01024496.1, read as the reverse complement.
TGCTGATTCTGCTACACACAAGAGACTAAAGATAACTTGATATCATGAAACATACTTTTTTTCTTAATATTTTGAGACAAGGACTCACTTTGTAGTTCAGGCTGGCCCTGAGCTCACTATGTAGCCCAGGTGAGCCTCGAACTCACAGCAATCTTCCTGCCTCTGCCTCCTGAGTGCTGTGACCACAGGTGTAAGCCACCACACCCAGCAATACACATATTTTTAAAAAGCTTCTTTCCCTTGCCTGAGTCCAGTCAGACTTAAAGAACTGGGGTGCTAAGATGAGTGACTGAAAAATGATTATGTATATACTCATGCAGTAAAAAGAGAATATGGTCTGACATCCAATTGTCTACCAATGCTTTAAAAACTCAAGTCTGATATGTATAAATAATAAACAATGATATTTACTTTTTTATATTTAGACAAACAAGGAAAGTCACAAGTTAAATGACTTAGCAAAATGTTATCATAAACTTAAAGAAAATTAAGAAGTAGGTTGAAGATGTAGCTTAGAGATATCGTGGGACCTGTGCCAGTAACACAGAGAGGGTGGATGAGAGTGAACCGAGTGAGGGTAGGAAGGAAGCACAGAAGGAAAGGTGGAGGAAGGCAATGCAGGAGGAGGAGCTGAAGAGAGGAAACCACATATGCACACCCCAGAAAACAAAGACAATTGATTCAGGAAAAAAAAATAACAGAAAGGATGATAATCAACTGAACAAGGTAACTTTGATTCTTCAGTGACTGTTACAAGAAAGTCATTAAAAAAGTTCATTAGAGACCACTCGACCTTCTCCTACGTTTGGACTGGAATGCTCCTAGAGGGTCCTGTGGTAAAGACTGAGTCCTCAGCTTGGCTTTGGAAGGTCGCGCCTCAAGGGACAACTCAGCTCCCTGCAGCTCTGCCCTTGAAGGCAGCTTTGGGATTTCATTTTGTTTTCTTTTTTTTTTTTCCCCTCCCCTTCACTATCCAGTCATCTGACACTGACCAGCTTCATCCAATCACTCATTTGCATGATGTCTTAATTTGTGACAGGTGTAAAAGCAAAATGAGCCTTCCAAGACTGTTAAAACTTTCTTTAATTTAAGATGATTATCTCTATTACTTCATTACAGTAATGGAAAGCGGATGTACAAATGATCTGTGATGAGAAGTCATGCCCTTGGTATGACTATATACAAGCATGTAATTACTACACATTTTTCAGTAGAGTACAGGAAATAAAGTGTCTCATACACACTCAGTCATGTGTCTAGAGTACTATTACTTTCTGAGTCAATAGAACCTAGACAAAGGAGGTACTGACTGACAGAGGAGCTACCATTGTAATCTGATTTGACATAGATTCATGATGTAAAATGTCCCTATGTGTGTGTATATATATATATAGTGTGTGTAAAAATGTCAACTTTTAGTATAGAGTGAAAAAGAAAAAACCCTGGGCTGCTATGTTAGAAAAGAAGTAGCACTAGAAACTGATTTCAGAAAAAGGTAAAATTTCCATAAGAGAGATTTTTTTCCTTTAAAAAATTCCAGGGATTCAAGTCATTTTTAATCTGGAGAGAGAGAGAGAGAGAGAGACAGAGAGAGAGACAGACAGAGAAAGAGACAGAGACAGAGTTAATCACATTTCTCTAAGAGAAATGGTTCCTTGTTTGTCAATAGACAGTGGGATGAATTAAACTTTGTTAATGGATATGAATCAAATATTGAGCTTATCATAAAAATGAGAGCAGAACAAGGTCATGATACAATTAAGTGACAAGCAAGCTGTTGAACAGTGACTTATCCATTCCCATGGATGGGTGTGCGAGTCATGGGAAGAGGTGGCAGCCAGAACCCTCGTGGCAAACTCCAGTCCCCCATGAAACCCACAGCAAAAGGATTAACAAATAACAAAGTAGGAACATTTAGAAAAAGGCTGAGCCTGGGCTCATTCTTGCTACTTGAGCAGCAGCAGAAGAAGAATAAGCAGAAGAGCCCATAACCTGAGCTCAGGGCACCTTTATTTGGTACCAAGCCTTAAAACCCATAATCCTAGAATGATAAAGCAGGGAGGTCCCACAGTAATCTCTGTAGTTGAAGATTACATAAATCAGGACAGACATCCTTAAATCCTAGTAAATCCCAGAAAGTTTTAAGGCAAATAATCCTAGTGTAGTAATTCTTGTAGTTTAAGATCTCATCTGTTAGACAGATGTCCACAATAATCCTAGTAGTTGATCCTGCAGGGCAGGGAAGATATCTGTAAGTCTAAGTAAGTAAATCCTAAATCCTACTAAGTTGTCCACAGTTCTCCACATAAGGGTACTCTTTTTTGTTACTATTACTTCATATACACCATGTATGAAAGGAATCTCAATGAGAGAACAAATAGACTTGTTTAATT